>BMAO01013139.1:0-40930 GCA_019973975.1 Trichonephila clavata | reverse complement strand
TTGTTTTCAAATATTAAGTTCAATATACTGTAGCACATTACAAGAGTTTCTACACATTCTAGTAGTTGAGTTTACTTTTCCTCGAAAATTTGGCTCATTAATCATTTTAGAAATCTTCCATTCCCCTATGTCCATAAATAATCCTCTACTATTGTTCCGCAACACGATACAACCTATTCCTTTGAACTATATTGTGTTTGTGCTCTGCCACATACTTGGTTATCTACATCTTGGTTAGAAATGGTTATCCGTGACTTTCCCGAATCATTCCTCGTTTGGCTCTTGAACTGTGCAGACGTATTTCATTTTTTGCTGTTATCCGCGAATTCGAGTTTATTATTCTTAAAAGGTAATTTCCTTTGAAGAGTTTTATTGTTCCTAGATATTAATTTGTGTGTGATCTTCTAATCGTTTTTGAGTTTGTGTTGCCTCCTCTGTTTTTTGTTTTTGTTTTTTTGGAATACGAATTACAAGATGTCTGAAGAAAACTTGAACTTTACTGATATTTGCCACTTGATCAATATTACAGAAGATAAATTGAAGAACAGTTATGCAAGAAATTGTTTGAGGAAAAGTGTTTTAATTATCGTCATTATGAAGAAACTTGCTAAAGAAAGAGAACAAAATAGACGAGGAACAGAACTTGGAAGCATGGCGCATCACAACGCCACGTTAGCGTCCACACGTCGAAAATTATTCTAATTGAAATTTACACGAAGTTCAAGTTTTAAATATTGATTCATTTTGTTATTGAACTAAAAAGAATTCGCGCATCTTTAGAATGAAGCCACGGAAAACTGAAAGCGGTTTAAATTCACTCGAGGATTTAAGTGCAGATGAAGAAGATTTCCATACATTATCAAAGGCCTAAAAATTATTATTATTTACAGTGCCTAGTATATTGGTGATTAAAACTTATTTCAGTGGAAAAATGACCACAACATTTTTGAGTAAACATTTTTCTGAATGAAAAAACGACCGTTTCTTAACGGATGAATGGGAAACAAGCGATATTCTGATTCGCAAAATGCTTTTGAAAATCAAATTTAAATTCGCACTACATATACTAAGTGTTGGTACATTGGTAATGAACCTAGAATTTATATTTTCAAATATTTGAACAGCAATTGAATTGAGTTTAATACAAAACACTTTTGTGAGAGAGAGAGAGGAAACTAGCGTGCCCCAAATCACTTTATACCTTGATAGTCTGTGATATACTGTTATATTTAGTCATGATACTGAGACAATTTCCCCTGCACAATATATTTCTTAAATTTTATTTTATATATATATTTGTCTCAAAACAATGTTTGTTATTGTATATCATTAGTTTATCTCATTTTTATTGAAAAATATAAAACTATTAGTTGTTTTTGTGTTTCTTCTCGAAATGATTGTTATTAGTTTTGTCTCCTGTTTGGCTGAGCAATTTACATATGACCAAAAAGTACCCGAGTAACATTCAAGCTATTTGTGTTACCAAAATGTGTATCTATGGGAATATTTTTTCTACTTCTGGAAGATATTTTTGTTTGATGAATTGACGAAATGCTTCATTTAGACGTTCAACAGATTCCCTTTCGGATTTGGAGAGATTCATATTTGTTTCGATTCAAGTGCCACTTTGACATAAACCGAATTCAGACGGTTCTCAGCTTATACTCGCAAGCTCTACTTTTTAATAATCTGTGATATACTCTTGTGTTACTCCTGATATACTAAATTCCTTGATTTTTAAAAATTTTATTTGATATACATTTTGGACAAAAGTGAATGCTTGCAATTTTGTATTATTTTTTGAAATGATATTTGATCTTGCATTTGAGAAATATTAGTATTTTTTGTGCTTAATTGTGGAATTAGTAGTTACCAGATTAGAATCCGAATGAAATCGTTTGTAAATGACTATGTATTGAAAAAGGAACAAATAGTATTATTTTTTAGTAAATATTCTGTTTTTTATATGATACTTTTTCTACCATCCTACAATGTTCAAATTTTGTTACTATGAATTTATAAGAGGAATAGGGCTGCTGGCGATACCTCTTTTTAAAAAAAACGCGTCGTGATTCTTACCTCAATGGTGACGTGGAAACAGAATCTTTCTTTTTAGTAAAAAAAAATATGTATGCTTTTTTTCTCTCCCTTATTATTCATCAGATTGAATTTAATTTCTTCTACTGAGTATTTATATTTATTTTTATTTTAGTATATGGAAAAAATATGTTTTTTTTTTCGTTTATTCATTACGGAAACAAATTGAAACTCAAACGTATATATTAAAGTTACAGTTTTTTGAAAAATTCTAACGAATTTCAAAAAAAATTTTCTCCTTTATTTTTTATAGGACAGCTTTCAATTTTTAATGAAATGGTTTTATATGCATATAAATCTATTGTTTATGTATATATCAAAAAAATGTACGCCTTTGTGGAGACCTTTTGTTTTAAATTGTTTTAATTATAATTTCCACAAATATGAAGATTTAGTATTTGAAACCTTTTTTTTTAAACCTGAACTCGATTAGACAAGATTAAAAGGCTGAAAGATTAGTATTATTAACAGCACGTAATGTACTGACGATGAATACTTACGAGAGCTTTCTTCACCGAAAATCGCCGAATTTTTAGAAAAAATACCTTCCTTAATGAATAAAATAAAGGATGGAATTTTGCAACCGCCGTTTCATGCACTTTTAAAAGTTCAAAATTATTTTTTGTTAGTTATTAAGAAGTGAGATTTTCATTTTGCCTGTCTTTCAGCAAATGTGAAGAGAGATTTACATAAAGTAATATCTGCGCTCATCCCCTTTTTTTATATGAAACTTATTCCATCATATAGACAATCCTCACAACTAGCAAATCTGATCCTCAATTGTGTTTTTTTTATGCAAATTACGTGTATAAGAGATTGAAACTACACTGCCAAACATACGTATTTTTCAAATCGATTTTTGCAATTGAAAATAATTAGTTTAAATCGCGTTTTATTGTGGAATTGAAAATTATGTAGTTAATCACTTGTTTTGTTTGTTCATTGATAATTGTTAGTCCATAACGTGTTTTATGGGGATATTAAATTTTTTATCTAGTTAATCTCTTGTTTTGTTGCGGATTTGACAAATATTAGTATTCCGAAATTTTCGGCATATGTATTGAAATAAAAAAATGCAACCTAAGCAGCATTGAGAAAAAAATATTGTTTGCTTTTTAGCGTAAAAGTTACGTTTTTGACAAATAATGAATAGAAATCTTTTTATATTCTGAAGTGTTTTTTCTAATTAAAAATCTTATTTCAAAATCTTATATTATTTCGTTTTCTTATATAATATTTGAGCATACTTTGAACCCTTTATGAAATTAAATTATTTCAAATATGTTAATTTTTAAAATAAATGCAGCGCTTTTTTTTCTAAGGAAGTGGGCAGAGTTGTTTAACCCTCTGGGTGGTTGAGGCTCTAATTGAAACTCATTCAAAAGCGGTCTACTTTTTCAAAGCTGGTGGTAGCGAAACCGTTCCTGTGTACTTTTGCGAACTGCTTCGAAAATGCACCACAGTTTTATGCCTCCCCCCCCCTTTAAGATACGGGAGGTCTACAAGCGCTTTTGTTGGGGACGATTTTATTGCTTTTTCGGTTTCTGTGTTGTTGGAAAAAGGGGAGATTTCTCATTCATAGCTGTTGCCTTGGAAGAAAATTGTGTGATGAACGTTGGATCCACATCACATCGAACAGAAACCATCCAATTTGTTGAATCATAGTAACAAGCAATTAAAGGATAAAAAATAAAGATTTAAAGAAATGGCGAGTTAAAGGTTGAAAAATATTTTTAATAAGCAAAAGAAAATTAATTTTTTTCTCCTATTACATTTTAAAACTAAAAAAGAAAAAGAAAGAACATTTTGATTTTGGAAAAACGATTTGATCAAGACAGAAGTAATCTGTTATCATTGTTGAATATCGGACTAAGAAAACGCAAACAGATTTTGCTGTTTTTTTTTTTTTTTTCTTTCTTTTTTTTTAAAAAAAATTATGAGGTAAAAAAGTAAAAGTGATAATTTTTTAAAAAAGCAAAATGAGAATAAATGTAGTATCATTATATAGCAATGATTCCTAAATGTATCTATATGCACTCCCAGGGGTCTATGACGACCTGCAAGAGTTCCACGCGAGTAAAAAAATAATTTGGGGGCTCATGAGGTGTAAATGGGGGTCTATGATCGTGGTTCTCATTAAACCAGATCATGACGTTAATCTTTAAAAAAATTTGATCCAGTGAGAACCAGATTTTACCAATGTAACGTTTACTAAATTTAGTGAGGTTAGTTTAACAACATAAAAGTTGACTACCATACTAGGTGATAACATAAATTTTATTAATACAAGGAATATTTCAGCATTTATTTAAAAAATTAAGCTAAAGAAGTATAATATTGAACGTCACGAATTTTTATAATTTGTCACAGTCTGTCAGGACATTTTAACCTACGTTTAACATTTAAATGCCCTTACTCAGATTTTGAAACTAAGTTTGAGATTGTTTTTTTAGTAATACAGCAGTAGACAATGATTTCAAATAGTCGCTTTGAAAAAAAAAGTGCCATATTGCAATAGGAACTTATTAGAATAAGTACTAATGAAGATCTTATAGAAACGGTTGTCAGTAATTTTGGCTTTAAAAAGACATACCTGATATTTTTCACAAAATATAGAATATCATGAGAAAGTTTTTAAATGTGTTTTTCCTTTTGAGAGGGAGTTTCACTGAGTTTGCCAATCTCAAAGCAAAAGAAGAAAGGAAAAGAAAGAAAGAAGTAGGCACTTACGAAAAAGGAAGGTTAGGGTTAAACCTGACAAGATTGATATTAAATATTGAAAATTTGTTATTGAAACACCAGATTCATCCTTCTCTTTAAAAGCATTTGTTCAGTTATTTTGTTTTAACTTTAATTCATTATACGCGCTTCTTAAGTTTTAAACACAGAACTATAATTCATTACAGTTAAAAATTTAATTTTTTGAAAGTAGTAGCACCAATTATCAAAAAGACACTTAAGTTGATAAATTTGCAAAAATTTAATATTAGGTAATATATTACCCGAAACCTAAAAACATGGCAAGGGGTCTATGAGACAAAAAAGTTTGGGAACCTCTGTTATATATACGATGAAATAGTTTGTACAATAAAATTGGGCTTTCTGCATTGTATTATATTTTTAATTTAAAATAACATTAAAGAGATTTTGATACTTTTAATTTATGCAAATTTTAATCCTTAAATTTACACTTTTCTTTCTGTGAATGAATTTTTTCGGCATAAATCAAATCTCATCATAACAACTTGCACTAAGAATAAAATAATACTCTCACCACTTCAGCATTTGTGTCGGAACCACATAATACACTTTCAATCAATAATTTTAATAAGGAAATATATTTTTCTTAAATGTGTTAAATGCGAAAGCGTTTCTTCCCATTTTCTACTCAGATTTGATTTTCATCTTTCCGTTTCTTTAGTATTACATCCTTTAAATGCATATTCGCATATATTTATAAATGGGAAATTGTCATCCGTAACTACATCTTTCAATTCAGTTATTGCAAAGATGTGTGTGCATTACTGATTAATTTAGTCTTTTAAAAACAGTACACTTAAAACATTTTACATAAGTAAAATTAACTGACAATTAATAATATAAGAAATTTTATAAGCAATTTTAACATTTAGAGATGTATCCTTAATTCCAGGATTAGAACCTTACAAATTGTTATTTTATTCTTAAATATTAACAGTATAAATTCATCATCCTCATAATTCATTCTATATTGAAAGAAAACCCTACCTTTTGCTTTTGAAATGTTATTATATTAAAGATTTTGGGTAGTTTTGTAAAAAAATTACACATGTGGAAAAAACGCATTATAATTTTTGGTTTTTAAATAATATTCTCTTAAGTGTCGAGAATTTTTCCAAATTTAAGGCATAATAAAAAAAACATCAGGGTTTTTAAAAAAAATTTGTGGCCCATATATTTGGAAAGCTTGCTCCAATTGAACTGGGATCTCTCTCTTATCATTTTAGGATACTTTCAAACTGTAAAAAAAACCTTGGCTCTAGGCTGGATCTTAGACAAAGCATACATTCCAGAAGACCTGAAAACCAATTAGGTTTTAAGAAATTTTAAGTTTTCTGAGATTTGATTTTAGTTTTGAATTCACTTTAAAGTATTTTTGCAATTCTGAATTAAATTAATTGAAAATATTTTTGAACACAAGCCACTTTTTCGTGTGAAATGGGTATTAACTGAAATTTTAATTTCTAAAATCATTTCTGTTTGCTATGTTTTGAAGCTTTTGAGTTCTCTCACATTTACTTAATTAAGATTGATTTAAAGACCACTATATTTATTTGTACACATAATTTATATAATTTAAAAGCTTTTGAAACGGCATACACAACTAATTCTTTTACGAAAATTATTTGCATTCTTTCTTTGAAGAATTAAATCATTGTCAAATCTTTTTTTATTCCTGTTCAAATAACAAAAAACTCGAAAAGGGAACACAAACTAAAAAATATTTGAATAAAATAAGGCTTGGAAAATATAATATACTATGACTGCTTGAATAGATACTCAATTTATTAGGACTAATCGAGATTCTCAAAAAAGTTTTCAAAAGGTAATTTGTTCTACAATATTTAATTCGTATTATTTATTTCGTGAAAATAGATGAATCTTACAGATTTTTGCAATAAACTTTTTAAATTATACATTTTAGTTTTGCGAATACATTTGTGAAATACAAGAAATACCTTTCAAATTTTACTTATTGTAACGGTTGATATATAATAGTTGAAACTTAAAATTGAAGAATTTAAACTTTAAAAATGCAAAAAAACTGAATGCTTACATGACCATTTTTCAATTCTTTAAAATTTTATATCGAAATATCCCCCCCCCCAAAATAACCTATTTTTTAATCGTGTATAAAAAACAAAAAACGTAAAACAAAATATATTTGCAACAAAAAAATTATGGAAATGTTTGTTATAAGTTTTTAAAACTATTCATTTCAGTATTTCGAATTTTTTTATAAAGTGCAAGATACTAACTTCGATATTTTTTATTATGACAGTTGATGTATAAAAGTTGTGTCTTCGAAGCAAGAACTATCAATTCCCATATTTTTTTCTTTCAAATTTGTTGAAAACGAATATTACGAGTTCTTCAGCACAAGAAAAACGTGCCGATTTATACAAAAAACATAGATGCAAGAATGAAATTTTTGATTTTGTTATATATTATACTTTGAAAGCTCTATAGTGTTGGATTTCGTGATTTTTTGAACTTAAAATAAGTTTTTTTTAAAAAAAATAAAGTAAGTTTTCTTTATAATAATAATACGAAAAATTTTGCAAAATGCTCTAAAATCCATCTTAAAAATAAATACAATCAGAACGTAGTCTAAAAGATAGTTATAATGAAATAAAAAAAACCCTGTTAATTTTCTTTTTTTCCCCGTTTATTTATTAGTCAATCACTCTTTGTAGTATCATACATAATAAGAAAGGAGTGTTGGGGTGTGCTCTCAGGCTATTGAACGTTTGAAACTCTGAATACAGTCACGTGGCTCTTGTAAATGAGCACGAAAGCAAGTTGTAAAAGCTTTTATATGGACAAATAATGCTTCTCCCTCTTGATTATTGTTGATTCCTTCAGGTTTTGGTCGTTATTGATTACCATATGCCTTTTTGGTGCAATAAAACTTAGAAATTCACATCTGCCTTCTTGTAAATCTTCCAGATTGCTTTCAAGTACCCTGAAAACTATTCTTCCTTTATTCTTCTTCTTGTCGAAATAAAGCATTAGAAAATGCATTTCCTTTTCTATTAAATTGTTGGACATAGGATAAATAGAAACTATGCGAACAACTTAAAAGAAGGCACACTTCTACTTTACGAGCGTTATCAAGAGAATGAAACTAACCTTTTGGAGAACTGATATTGTGTTAGATTTTGAGAGATAAGGGGAAGAAGACCCAGTAGGGGACTGTCCAAACAAATCATGGGGAGGGAGTAAAAGAGTGATATATTTGAAAATAAAGACTTCCTTCTTTTTGAAGAAAGTCAAAGAAAGTAAAAGAAAAATTATTACAATCTGTAACCCGACTGAGGAGTCTGTGCTTTGAGAAGAAAAGATTTTTGTAATTATTTTGAATGTTGATCAAAAGAGTTGACTTCGTAGGAATGTGTTGGCTCTATCTTATGCACAAAATCACATACAAAAATCAGTCCATTATCGCACAAAAATCTCTCTCAGAGCAGTAATCTTATAACTTAAGCAATATTATGCAATTATTTTGAATAAAAAGTAAGGATAATCCGAAGGTTAAGGATCTAATTTTTTTGTACGAAAGGTAAAAAAAAAATAAGAAGCCCCTGTATGCCGTCATTACTAGCTAAAGAAACAATAACGTACACATAAGAATAATATAGTATTTTTATATAAACAAGTTTAAAATACATGAAGTTTCTTGGCAAATTAAAAATGTTTGTAGTCATAATATTTTGTCTTTTTTATCAGTTTGTGTTTGCGGTTTTACTATCAAGTATTCTAAAAATTCAAAGCATTTCCTCTCTTTTACTAATGAAAATATTTTATTATTGTAGAAAAATATAATTTTAAATTTCTTATGAGTATATAAGTAATTTATTATAAGGGGGGGACACATAGGTAAATTTATAAATTATTAATATTTCATTTACAAGTAACATAAGGGGCAAAGTAATAAGACGGACCTCGTAATTTAAATGACGATCCAGTAACAAAACCGATAACCGAGCTAGAACCCCCACTTCTAATTTCCACACCATGGCATCATAAGAGTTTTGATTTAATGCGTATCAGCTCTACAACATGATAAAGCCCCTAATCACGACCATTTAAAAAAAAAACATTTGGTGATTATGTTATTTATTACATTTATTTGCCACACACAATAAATGATTTTTGTAGTCACGGTAGCCTAGTGGTCTAGGTTGTAGGGGAGTGATGCACTTTAAATCTGTCGAGAGCTCAAACGTCCTCCCGTTGGTGTGGTAGTTAAGAGAGGGAGTGCTAACTCAGGTGTCATCTTCATCACTTGACCACGGTTCAAAATTACGAGGTTCGTCACCAAAAGCCCTCAAGTAGCTGAAGAATGTGACATTATTGTTCATTTAATCACTCACTCATTAAATGATTTATCATAATTTACAGCATGCATAGGAAGAATTGCATGAAAGGAAAATGAAAATTTAATTTTTGAAAAAAGTTTGTTAATGAAATTCAGATTTAAACTTAGGATTCAATAAGTGTTATGAATTCTTATGTATTAAAATAGAATGAATTACAGAAAAATAAAAAATGACAATTATGCTTCAAATCTAGCATTTCTTTACGGAAATTATATAAGAAATTTCTTAAGAGGGTATTATGCATTTTGATAGCATTTCGGAAAGAGAAAAACATATATAAATTGAGTAACAATGCAGTTTCCAAAAAATCATAGCTGATTTATAGCGATATGTCTATTGGTATACACAAGTTGCGAAATCTTATCAAGTTTTTAAAACTACACATAAGTAACGTATTAATCTTCTTGATTAAAGAGTTATGCACAATTCTCAAAACAGATATTTTTATTAAAAACTTTTAAAATCTTCAGAGTAATAAACTAGTTTAGAATAGTTCATTATCGAAAATATGAATTTTACGTTATGACATAAAGAGATAAGCTCTCCCACTTTGCTTTTTCTTTTATGTTACTGATTAGAATTACCTGTAATTTATAAGGAATATTATTATTTATTTCTTATTTCTACTTTGATTATTTTAAGTTTTAACACCAGCATAAATTAAGTTTATGTGTATCAAATTCATATATTTAAAGTAATGAAAAATAAATTTATAACATTTCCTCTATTTTTATGAATTTGCTGAAATATCAGTAAATGATATTTATATTTTATCAAAATATAAATACATTTTACTTGAGTAAAATCAATTAAATTTGGTTTAGTTTATTGTACCTTTGTCTACAATGAAATAAACGTTTAATTTTTTTTATGCAATGATTATTATTGTTATCTTTGTTTTACGCTATTTCTCTCAATGCTCTTAATAATACTAGAAAAGAAATCCAGATGGAATATAGTTTAAATTGTTAGGAAATTTCTTTTTTAAAATAAATAAATTTCCCAAAATTTCTTGATCTGAAATCATCACTAATTTTAACATTGGATTTTTCAAGAAACCTGTTTCCCTAAGAAAGGCAGAATCTTTGTATTTAGGGACTTTCAAAGCAGTGAAAATCGCCATTGATCAGCGGGAGGCCAATTACTATTTTGCTTCTTTTGTCCACCGTTATATGGTAGCATCTGTCAATGACCAAAAAGGGGGTAGCCAACACAGCTGAAAGTGCCGTCCTTAAGCAACTTTTTCTCTCAAAACCCGCCGTCTTCAAAAGGTTAATGAATAAAATAAAGGATGAAATTTTGCCACCGCCGTTTCATGCACTTTTAAAAGTTCAAAATTATTTTTTGTTAGTTATTAAGAAGTGAGATTTTCATATTGCCTGTCTTTGAGCAAATGTGAACAGATTTACATAAAGTAATATCTGCACTCATCCCCTTTTTTTATATGAAACTTATTCCATCATATAGAAAATCCTCACAACTAGCAAATCTGATCCTCAATTGTGTTTTTTTTATGCAAATGACGTGTATAAGAGATTGAAACTACACTGCCAAACATACGTATTTTTCAAATCGATTTTTGCAATTGAAAATAATTAGTTTAAATCGCGTTTTATTGTGGAATTGAAAATTATGTAGTTAATCACTTGTTTTGTTTGTTCATTGATAATTGTTAGTCCATAACGTTTTTTATTGGGATATTAAAAATTTATATCTAGTTAATCTCTTGTTTTGTTGTGGATTTGATAAATATTAGTATTCCGTAATTTTCGGCATATGTATTGAAATAAAAAAATGCAACCTAAGCAGCATGGAGAAAAAAATATTGTTTGCTTTTTAGCGTAAAAGCTACGTTTTTGACAAGTAATGAATACAAATCTTTTTAAATTCTAAAGTGTTTTTTCTAATTAAAAATTTTATTTCAAAATCTTATATTATTTCGTTTTCTTATATAATATTTGAGCACACTTTGAACCCTTTATGAAATTAAATTATTTCAAATATGTTAATTTTTAAAATAAATGCAGCGCTTTTTTTTCGAAGGACGTGGGCAGAGTTGTAAACTTTATTTAAAAAAAATTACGGAACTTTTATTGGTAATTATATAATTGTTTTCAAATATTAAGTTCAATATACTGTAGCACATAACAAGAGTTTCTACACATTCTAGTAGTTGAGTTTACTTTTCCTCGAAAATTTGGCTCATTAATCATTTTAGAAATCTTCCATTCCCCTATGTCCATAAATAATATCTCTAGTATTGTTCCGCAACACGATACAACCTATTTCTTTGAACTATATTGTGTTTGTGCTCTGCCACATCTTGTTTCCCACCCCCGCCCCGCTTATTCTTATGTGTAAAGTTAACTGAACAGCAACCAATAGGATTGAAGAATCTTACTGTTAGAAATGGTTATTCGTGACTTTCCCGAATCATTCCTCGTTTGGCTCTTGAACTGTGCAGACGTATTTCATTTTTTGCTGTTATCCGCGAATTCGAGTTTATTATTCTTAAAAGGTAATTTCCTTTGAAGAGTTTTATTGTTCCTAGATATTAATTTGTGTGTGATCTTCTAATCGTTTTTGAGTTTGTGTTGCCTCTTCTGTTTTTTTTTGTTTATTTGGAATACGAATTACAAGATGTCTGAAGAAAACTTGAACTTTACTGATATTTGCCACTTGATCAATATTACAGAAGATAAATTGAAGAACAGTTATGCAAGAAATTGTTTGAGGAAAAGTGTTTTAATAATCGTCATTATGAAGAAACTTGCTAAAGAAAGAGAACAAAATAGACGAGGAACAGAACTTGGAAGCATGGCGCATCACAACGCCACGTTAGCGTCCACACGTCGAAAATTATTCTAATTGAAATTTACACGAAGTTCAAGTTTTAAATATTGATTCATTTTGTTATTGAACTAAAAAGAATTCGCGCATCTTTAGAATGAAGCCACGGAAACTGAAAGCGGTTTAATTCACTCGGGATTTAAGTGCAGATGAAGAAGATTTCCATACATTATCAAGCCTAAAAATTATTATTATTTACAGTGCCTAGTATATTGGTGATTAAAACTTATTTCAGTGAAAAATGACCAACATTTTTGAGTAAACATTTTTCTGAATGAAAAACGCCGTTTCTTAACGGATGAATGGAAACAAAGCGATATTCTGATTCGCAAAATGCTTTTGAAAATCAAATTTAATTCGCACTACATATACCTAAGTGTTGGTACATTGTAATGAACCTAGAATTTATATTTTCAAATATTTGAACAGCAATTGAATTGAGTTTAATACAAAACACTTTTGTGAGAGAGAGAGAGTGAAACTAGCGTGCCCAAATCACTTTATACCTTGATAGTCTGTGATATACTGTTATATTTAGTCATGATACTGAGACAATTTCCCCTGCACAATATATTTCTTAAATTTTATTTTATATATATATTTGTCTCAAAAACAATGTTTGTTATTGTATATCATTAGTTTATCTCATTTTTATTGAAAAATATAAAACTATTAGTTGTTTTTGTGTTTCTTCTCGAAATGATTGTTATTAGTTTGTCTCCTGTTTGGCTGAGCAATTTACATATGACCAAAAAGTACCCGAGTAACATTCAAGCTATTTGTGTTACCAAAATGTGTATCTATGGGAATATTTTTTCTACTTCTGGAAGATATTTTTGTTTGATGAATTGACGAAATGCTTCATTTAGACGTTCAACAGATTCCCTTTCGGATTTGGAGAGATTCATATTTGTTTCGATTCAAGTGCCACTTTGACATAAACCGAATTCAGACGGTTCTCAGCTTATACTCGCAAGCTCTACTTTTTAATAATCTGTGATATACTCTTGTGTTACTCCTGATATACTAAATTCCTTGATTTTTTAAAAATTTTATTTGATATACATTTTGGACAAAAGTGAATGCTTGCAATTTTGTATTATTTTTTGAAATGATATTTGATCTTGCATTTGAGAAATATTAGTATTTTTTGTGCTTAATTGTGGAATTAGTAGTTACCAGATTAGAATCCGAATGAAATCGTTTGTAAATGACTATGTATTGAAAAGGAACAAATAGTATTATTTTTTAGTAAATATTCTGTTTTTTATATGATACTTTTTCTACCATCCTACAATGTTCAAATTTTGTTACTATGAATTTATAAGAGGAATAGGGCTGCTGGCGATACCTCTTTTTAAAAAAAACGCGTCGTGATTCTTACCTCAATGGTGACGTGGAAACAGAATCTTTCTTTTTTAGTAAAAAAAATATGTATGCTTTTTTTCTCTCCCTTATTATTCATCAGATTGAATTTAATTTCTTCTACTGAGTATTTATATTTATTTTTATTTTAGTATATGGAAAAAATATGTTTTTTTTTTCGTTTATTCATTACGGAAACAAATTGAAACTCAAACGTATATATTAAAGTTACAGTTTTTTGAAAAATTCTAACGAATTTCAAAAAAAATTTTCTCCTTTATTTTTTATAGGACAGCTTTCAATTTTTAATGAAATGGTTTTATATGCATATAAATCTATTTGTTTTATGTATATATCAAAAAAATGTACGCCTTTGTGGAGACCTTTTGTTTTAAATTGTTTTAATTAGAATTTCCACAAATATGAAGATTTAGTATTTGAAACCTTTTTTTTAAACCTGAACTCGATTAGACAAGATTAAAAGGCTGAAAGATTAGTATTATTAACAGCACGTAATGTACTGACGATGAATACTTACGAGAGCTTTCTTCACCGAAAATCGCCGAATTTTTAGAAAAATACCTTCCTTAATGAATAAAATAAAGGATGGAATTTTGCAACCGCCGTTTCATGCACTTTTAAAAGTTCAAAATTATTTTTTGTTAGTTATTAAGAAGTCAGATTTTCATTTTGCCTGTCTTTCAGCAAATGTGAACAGATTTACATAAAGTAATATCTGCGCTCATCCCCTTTTTTTATATGAAACTTATTCCATCATATAGGCAATCCTCACAACTAGCAAATCTGATCCTCAATTGTGTTTTTTTTATGCAAATGACGTGTATAAGAGATTGAAACTACACTGCCAAACATACGTATTTTTCAAATCGATTTTTGCAATTGAAAATAATTAGTTTAAATCGCGTTTTATTGTGGAATTGAAAATTATGTAGTTAATCACTTGTTTTGTTTGTTCATTGATAATTGTTAGTCCATAACCTTTTTTATTGGGATATTAAAAATTTTATATCTAGTTAATCTCTTGTTTTGTTGTGGATTTGATAAATATTAGTATTCCGTAATTTTCGGCATATGTATTGAAATAAAAAAATGCAACCTAAGCAGCATGGAGAAAAAAATATTGTTTGCTTTTTAGCGTAAAAGTTACGTTTTTGACAAGTAATGAATGCAAATCTTTTTAAATTCTGAAGTGTTTTTTCTAATTAAAAATCTTATTTCAAAATCTTATATTATTTCGTTTTCTTATATAATATTTGAGCATACTTTGAACCCTTTATGAAATTAAATTATTTCAAATATGTTAATTTTTAAAATAAATGCAGCGCTTTTTTTTCTAAGGACGTGGGCAGAGTTGTTTAAAAGTAAAGACCGTAAACTTTATTTAAAAAAAATTACGGAAATTTTATTGGTAATTATATAATTGTTTTCAAATATTAAGTTCAATATACTGTAGCACATTACAAGAGTTTCTACACATTCTAGTAGTTGAGTTTACTTTTCCTCGAAAATTTGGCTCATTAATCATTTTAGAAATCTTCCATTCCCCTATGTCCATAAATAATCCCTCTACTATTGTTCCGCAACACGATACAACCTATTCCTTTGAACTATATTGTGTTTGTGCTCTGCCACATACTTGGTTATCTACATCTTGGTTAGAAATGGTTATCCGTGACTTTCCCGAATCATTCCTCGTTTGGCTCTTGAACTGTGCAGACGTATTTCATTTTTTGCTGTTATCCGCGAATTCGAGTTTATTATTCTTAAAAGGTAATTTCCTTTGAAGAGTTTTATTGTTCCTAGATATTAATTTGTGTGTGATCTTCTAATCGTTTTTGAGTTTGTGTTGCCTCCTCTGTTTTTTTTTTTTGTTTTTTTGGAATACGAATTACAAGATGTCTGAAGAAAACTTGAACTTTACTGATATTTGCCACTTGATCAATATTACAGAAGATAAATTGAAGAACAGTTATGCAAGAAATTGTTTGAGGAAAAGTGTTTTAATTATCGTCATTATGAAGAAACTTGCTAAAGAAAGAGAACAAAATAGACGAGGAACAGAACTTGGAAGCATGGCGCATCACAACGCCACGTTAGCGTCCACACGTCGAAAATTATTCTAATTGAAATTTACACGAAGTTCAAGTTTTAAATATTGATTCATTTTGTTATTGAACTAAAAAGAATTCGCGCATCTTTAGAATGAAGCCACGGAAACTGAAAGCGGTTTAATTCACTCGGGATTTAAGTGCAGATGAAGAAGATTTCCATACATTATCAAGCCTAAAAATTATTATTATTTACAGTGCCTAGTATATTGGTGATTAAAACTTATTTCAGTGAAAAATGACCAACATTTTTGAGTAAACATTTTTCTGAATGAAAAACGCCGTTTCTTAACGGATGAATGGAAACAAAGCGATATTCTGATTCGCAAAATGCTTTTGAAAATCAAATTTAATTCGCACTACATATACCTAAGTGTTGGTACATTGTAATGAACCTAGAATTTATATTTTCAAATATTTGAACAGCAATTGAATTGAGTTTAATACAAAACACTTTTGTGAGAGAGAGAGAGTGAAACTAGCGTGCCCAAATCACTTTATACCTTGATAGTCTGTGATATACTGTTATATTTAGTCATGATACTGAGACAATTTCCCCTGCACAATATATTTCTTAAATTTTATTTTATATATATATTTGTCTCAAAAACAATGTTTGTTATTGTATATCATTAGTTTATCTCATTTTTATTGAAAAATATAAAACTATTAGTTGTTTTTGTGTTTCTTCTCGAAATGATTGTTATTAGTTTGTCTCCTGTTTGGCTGAGCAATTTACATATGACCAAAAAGTACCCGAGTAACATTCAAGCTATTTGTGTTACCAAAATGTGTATCTATGGGAATATTTTTTCTACTTCTGGAAGATATTTTTGTTTGATGAATTGACGAAATGCTTCATTTAGACGTTCAACAGATTCCCTTTCGGATTTGGAGAGATTCATATTTGTTTCGATTCAAGTGCCACTTTGACATAAACCGAATTCAGACGGTTCTCAGCTTATACTCGCAAGCTCTACTTTTTAATAATCTGTGATATACTCTTGTGTTACTCCTGATATACTAAATTCCTTGATTTTTTAAAAATTTTATTTGATATACATTTTGGACAAAAGTGAATGCTTGCAATTTTGTATTATTTTTTGAAATGATATTTGATCTTGCATTTGAGAAATATTAGTATTTTTTGTGCTTAATTGTGGAATTAGTAGTTACCAGATTAGAATCCGAATGAAATCGTTTGTAAATGACTATGTATTGAAAAGGAACAAATAGTATTATTTTTTAGTAAATATTCTGTTTTTTATATGATACTTTTTCTACCATCCTACAATGTTCAAATTTTGTTACTATGAATTTATAAGAGGAATAGGGCTGCTGGCGATACCTCTTTTTAAAAAAAACGCGTCGTGATTCTTACCTCAATGGTGACGTGGAAACAGAATCTTTCTTTTTTAGTAAAAAAAATATGTATGCTTTTTTTCTCTCCCTTATTATTCATCAGATTGAATTTAATTTCTTCTACTGAGTATTTATATTTATTTTTATTTTAGTATATGGAAAAAATATGTTTTTTTTTTCGTTTATTCATTACGGAAACAAATTGAAACTCAAACGTATATATTAAAGTTACAGTTTTTTGAAAAATTCTAACGAATTTCAAAAAAAATTTTCTCCTTTATTTTTTATAGGACAGCTTTCAATTTTTAATGAAATGGTTTTATATGCATATAAATCTATTTGTTTTATGTATATATCAAAAAAATGTACGCCTTTGTGGAGACCTTTTGTTTTAAATTGTTTTAATTAGAATTTCCACAAATATGAAGATTTAGTATTTGAAACCTTTTTTTTAAACCTGAACTCGATTAGACAAGATTAAAAGGCTGAAAGATTAGTATTATTAACAGCACGTAATGTACTGACGATGAATACTTACGAGAGCTTTCTTCACCGAAAATCGCCGAATTTTTAGAAAAATACCTTCCTTAATGAATAAAATAAAGGATGGAATTTTGCAACCGCCGTTTCATGCACTTTTAAAAGTTCAAAATTATTTTTTGTTAGTTATTAAGAAGTCAGATTTTCATTTTGCCTGTCTTTCAGCAAATGTGAACAGATTTACATAAAGTAATATCTGCGCTCATCCCCTTTTTTTATATGAAACTTATTCCATCATATAGGCAATCCTCACAACTAGCAAATCTGATCCTCAATTGTGTTTTTTTTATGCAAATGACGTGTATAAGAGATTGAAACTACACTGCCAAACATACGTATTTTTCAAATCGATTTTTGCAATTGAAAATAATTAGTTTAAATCGCGTTTTATTGTGGAATTGAAAATTATGTAGTTAATCACTTGTTTTGTTTGTTCATTGATAATTGTTAGTCCATAACCTTTTTTATTGGGATATTAAAAATTTTATATCTAGTTAATCTCTTGTTTTGTTGTGGATTTGATATAAATATTAGTATTCCGTAATTTTCGGCATATGTATTGAAATAAAAAAATGCAACCTAAGCAGCATGGAGAAAAAAATATTGTTTGCTTTTTAGCGTAAAAGTTACGTTTTTGACAAGTAATGAATGCAAATCTTTTTAAATTCTGAAGTGTTTTTTCTAATTAAAAATCTTATTTCAAAATCTTATATTATTTCGTTTTCTTATATAATATTTGAGCATACTTTGAACCCTTTATGAAATTAAATTATTTCAAATATGTTAATTTTTAAAATAAATGCAGCGCTTTTTTTTCTAAGGACGTGGGCAGAGTTGTTTAAAAGTAAAGACCGTAAACTTTATTTAAAAAAAATTACGGAAATTTTATTGGTAATTATATAATTGTTTTCAAATATTAAGTTCAATATACTGTAGCACATTACAAGAGTTTCTACACATTCTAGTAGTTGAGTTTACTTTTCCTCGAAAATTTGGCTCATTAATCATTTTAGAAATCTTCCATTCCCCTATGTCCATAAATAATCCCTCTACTATTGTTCCGCAACACGATACAACCTATTCCTTTGAACTATATTGTGTTTGTGCTCTGCCACATACTTGGTTATCTACATCTTGGTTAGAAATGGTTATCCGTGACTTTCCCGAATCATTCCTCGTTTGGCTCTTGAACTGTGCAGACGTATTTCATTTTTTGCTGTTATCCGCGAATTCGAGTTTATTATTCTTAAAAGGTAATTTCCTTTGAAGAGTTTTATTGTTCCTAGATATTAATTTGTGTGTGATCTTCTAATCGTTTTTGAGTTTGTGTTGCCTCCTCTGTTTTTTTTTTGTTTTTTTGGAATACGAATTACAAGATGTCTGAAGAAAACTTGAACTTTACTGATATTTGCCACTTGATCAATATTACAGAAGATAAATTGAAGAACAGTTATGCAAGAAATTGTTTGAGGAAAAGTGTTTTAATTATCGTCATTATGAAGAAACTTGCTAAAGAAAGAGAACAAAATAGACGAGGAACAGAACTTGGAAGCATGGCGCATCACAACGCCACGTTAGCGTCCACACGTCGAAAATTATTCTAATTGAAATTTACACGAAGTTCAAGTTTTAAATATTGATTCATTTTGTTATTGAACTAAAAAGAATTCGCGCATCTTTAGAATGAAGCCACGGAAACTGAAAGCGGTTTAATTCACTCGGGATTTAAGTGCAGATGAAGAAGATTTCCATACATTATCAAGCCTAAAAATTATTATTATTTACAGTGCCTAGTATATTGGTGATTAAAACTTATTTCAGTGAAAAATGACCAACATTTTTGAGTAAACATTTTTCTGAATGAAAAACGCCGTTTCTTAACGGATGAATGGAAACAAAGCGATATTCTGATTCGCAAAATGCTTTTGAAAATCAAATTTAATTCGCACTACATATACCTAAGTGTTGGTACATTGTAATGAACCTAGAATTTATATTTTCAAATATTTGAACAGCAATTGAATTGAGTTTAATACAAAACACTTTTGTGAGAGAGAGAGAGTGAAACTAGCGTGCCCAAATCACTTTATACCTTGATAGTCTGTGATATACTGTTATATTTAGTCATGATACTGAGACAATTTCCCCTGCACAATATATTTCTTAAATTTTATTTTATATATATATTTGTCTCAAAAACAATGTTTGTTATTGTATATCATTAGTTTATCTCATTTTTATTGAAAAATATAAAACTATTAGTTGTTTTTGTGTTTCTTCTCGAAATGATTGTTATTAGTTTGTCTCCTGTTTGGCTGAGCAATTTACATATGACCAAAAAGTACCCGAGTAACATTCAAGCTATTTGTGTTACCAAAATGTGTATCTATGGGAATATTTTTTCTACTTCTGGAAGATATTTTTGTTTGATGAATTGACGAAATGCTTCATTTAGACGTTCAACAGATTCCCTTTCGGATTTGGAGAGATTCATATTTGTTTCGATTCAAGTGCCACTTTGACATAAACCGAATTCAGACGGTTCTCAGCTTATACTCGCAAGCTCTACTTTTTAATAATCTGTGATATACTCTTGTGTTACTCCTGATATACTAAATTCCTTGATTTTTTAAAAATTTTATTTGATATACATTTTGGACAAAAGTGAATGCTTGCAATTTTGTATTATTTTTTGAAATGATATTTGATCTTGCATTTGAGAAATATTAGTATTTTTTGTGCTTAATTGTGGAATTAGTAGTTACCAGATTAGAATCCGAATGAAATCGTTTGTAAATGACTATGTATTGAAAAGGAACAAATAGTATTATTTTTTAGTAAATATTCTGTTTTTTATATGATACTTTTTCTACCATCCTACAATGTTCAAATTTTGTTACTATGAATTTATAAGAGGAATAGGGCTGCTGGCGATACCTCTTTTTAAAAAAAACGCGTCGTGATTCTTACCTCAATGGTGACGTGGAAACAGAATCTTTCTTTTTTAGTAAAAAAAATATGTATGCTTTTTTTCTCTCCCTTATTATTCATCAGATTGAATTTAATTTCTTCTACTGAGTATTTATATTTATTTTTATTTTAGTATATGGAAAAAATATGTTTTTTTTTTCGTTTATTCATTACGGAAACAAATTGAAACTCAAACGTATATATTAAAGTTACAGTTTTTTGAAAAATTCTAACGAATTTCAAAAAAAATTTTCTCCTTTATTTTTTATAGGACAGCTTTCAATTTTTAATGAAATGGTTTTATATGCATATAAATCTATTTGTTTTATGTATATATCAAAAAAATGTACGCCTTTGTGGAGACCTTTTGTTTTAAATTGTTTTAATTAGAATTTCCACAAATATGAAGATTTAGTATTTGAAACCTTTTTTTTAAACCTGAACTCGATTAGACAAGATTAAAAGGCTGAAAGATTAGTATTATTAACAGCACGTAATGTACTGACGATGAATACTTACGAGAGCTTTCTTCACCGAAAATCGCCGAATTTTTAGAAAAATACCTTCCTTAATGAATAAAATAAAGGATGGAATTTTGCAACCGCCGTTTCATGCACTTTTAAAAGTTCAAAATTATTTTTTGTTAGTTATTAAGAAGTCAGATTTTCATTTTGCCTGTCTTTCAGCAAATGTGAACAGATTTACATAAAGTAATATCTGCGCTCATCCCCTTTTTTTATATGAAACTTATTCCATCATATAGGCAATCCTCACAACTAGCAAATCTGATCCTCAATTGTGTTTTTTTTATGCAAATGACGTGTATAAGAGATTGAAACTACACTGCCAAACATACGTATTTTTCAAATCGATTTTTGCAATTGAAAATAATTAGTTTAAATCGCGTTTTATTGTGGAATTGAAAATTATGTAGTTAATCACTTGTTTTGTTTGTTCATTGATAATTGTTAGTCCATAACCTTTTTTATTGGGATATTAAAAATTTTATATCTAGTTAATCTCTTGTTTTGTTGTGGATTTGATAAATATTAGTATTCCGTAATTTTCGGCATATGTATTGAAATAAAAAAATGCAACCTAAGCAGCATGGAGAAAAAAATATTGTTTGCTTTTTAGCGTAAAAGTTACGTTTTTGACAAGTAATGAATGCAAATCTTTTTAAATTCTGAAGTGTTTTTTCTAATTAAAAATCTTATTTCAAAATCTTATATTATTTCGTTTTCTTATATAATATTTGAGCATACTTTGAACCCTTTATGAAATTAAATTATTTCAAATATGTTAATTTTTAAAATAAATGCAGCGCTTTTTTTTCTAAGGACGTGGGCAGAGTTGTTTAAAAGTAAAGACCGTAAACTTTATTTAAAAAAAATTACGGAAATTTTATTGGTAATTATATAATTGTTTTCAAATATTAAGTTCAATATACTGTAGCACATTACAAGAGTTTCTACACATTCTAGTAGTTGAGTTTACTTTTCCTCGAAAATTTGGCTCATTAATCATTTTAGAAATCTTCCATTCCCCTATGTCCATAAATAATCCCTCTACTATTGTTCCGCAACACGATACAACCTATTCCTTTGAACTATATTGTGTTTGTGCTCTGCCACATACTTGGTTATCTACATCTTGGTTAGAAATGGTTATCCGTGACTTTCCCGAATCATTCCTCGTTTGGCTCTTGAACTGTGCAGACGTATTTCATTTTTTGCTGTTATCCGCGAATTCGAGTTTATTATTCTTAAAAGGTAATTTCCTTTGAAGAGTTTTATTGTTCCTAGATATTAATTTGTGTGTGATCTTCTAATCGTTTTTGAGTTTGTGTTGCCTCCTCTGTTTTTTTTGTTTTGTTTTTTTGGAATACGAATTACAAGATGTCTGAAGAAAACTTGAACTTTACTGATATTTGCCACTTGATCAATATTACAGAAGATAAATTGAAGAACAGTTATGCAAGAAATTGTTTGAGGAAAAGTGTTTTAATTATCGTCATTATGAAGAAACTTGCTAAAGAAAGAGAACAAAATAGACGAGGAACAGAACTTGGAAGCATGGCGCATCACAACGCCACGTTAGCGTCCACACGTCGAAAATTATTCTAATTGAAATTTACACGAAGTTCAAGTTTTAAATATTGATTCATTTTGTTATTGAACTAAAAAGAATTCGCGCATCTTTAGAATGAAGCCACGGAAACTGAAAGCGGTTTAATTCACTCGGGATTTAAGTGCAGATGAAGAAGATTTCCATACATTATCAAGCCTAAAAATTATTATTATTTACAGTGCCTAGTATATTGGTGATTAAAACTTATTTCAGTGAAAAATGACCAACATTTTTGAGTAAACATTTTTCTGAATGAAAAACGCCGTTTCTTAACGGATGAATGGAAACAAAGCGATATTCTGATTCGCAAAATGCTTTTGAAAATCAAATTTAATTCGCACTACATATACCTAAGTGTTGGTACATTGTAATGAACCTAGAATTTATATTTTCAAATATTTGAACAGCAATTGAATTGAGTTTAATACAAAACACTTTTGTGAGAGAGAGAGAGTGAAACTAGCGTGCCCAAATCACTTTATACCTTGATAGTCTGTGATATACTGTTATATTTAGTCATGATACTGAGACAATTTCCCCTGCACAATATATTTCTTAAATTTTATTTTATATATATATTTGTCTCAAAAACAATGTTTGTTATTGTATATCATTAGTTTATCTCATTTTTATTGAAAAATATAAAACTATTAGTTGTTTTTGTGTTTCTTCTCGAAATGATTGTTATTAGTTTGTCTCCTGTTTGGCTGAGCAATTTACATATGACCAAAAAGTACCCGAGTAACATTCAAGCTATTTGTGTTACCAAAATGTGTATCTATGGGAATATTTTTTCTACTTCTGGAAGATATTTTTGTTTGATGAATTGACGAAATGCTTCATTTAGACGTTCAACAGATTCCCTTTCGGATTTGGAGAGATTCATATTTGTTTCGATTCAAGTGCCACTTTGACATAAACCGAATTCAGACGGTTCTCAGCTTATACTCGCAAGCTCTACTTTTTAATAATCTGTGATATACTCTTGTGTTACTCCTGATATACTAAATTCCTTGATTTTTTAAAAATTTTATTTGATATACATTTTGGACAAAAGTGAATGCTTGCAATTTTGTATTATTTTTTGAAATGATATTTGATCTTGCATTTGAGAAATATTAGTATTTTTTGTGCTTAATTGTGGAATTAGTAGTTACCAGATTAGAATCCGAATGAAATCGTTTGTAAATGACTATGTATTGAAAAGGAACAAATAGTATTATTTTTTAGTAAATATTCTGTTTTTTATATGATACTTTTTCTACCATCCTACAATGTTCAAATTTTGTTACTATGAATTTATAAGAGGAATAGGGCTGCTGGCGATACCTCTTTTTAAAAAAAACGCGTCGTGATTCTTACCTCAATGGTGACGTGGAAACAGAATCTTTCTTTTTTAGTAAAAAAAATATGTATGCTTTTTTTCTCTCCCTTATTATTCATCAGATTGAATTTAATTTCTTCTACTGAGTATTTATATTTATTTTTATTTTAGTATATGGAAAAAATATGTTTTTTTTTTCGTTTATTCATTACGGAAACAAATTGAAACTCAAACGTATATATTAAAGTTACAGTTTTTTGAAAAATTCTAACGAATTTCAAAAAAAATTTTCTCCTTTATTTTTTATAGGACAGCTTTCAATTTTTAATGAAATGGTTTTATATGCATATAAATCTATTTGTTTTATGTATATATCAAAAAAATGTACGCCTTTGTGGAGACCTTTTGTTTTAAATTGTTTTAATTAGAATTTCCACAAATATGAAGATTTAGTATTTGAAACCTTTTTTTTAAACCTGAACTCGATTAGACAAGATTAAAAGGCTGAAAGATTAGTATTATTAACAGCACGTAATGTACTGACGATGAATACTTACGAGAGCTTTCTTCACCGAAAATCGCCGAATTTTTAGAAAAATACCTTCCTTAATGAATAAAATAAAGGATGGAATTTTGCAACCGCCGTTTCATGCACTTTTAAAAGTTCAAAATTATTTTTTGTTAGTTATTAAGAAGTCAGATTTTCATTTTGCCTGTCTTTCAGCAAATGTGAACAGATTTACATAAAGTAATATCTGCGCTCATCCCCTTTTTTTATATGAAACTTATTCCATCATATAGGCAATCCTCACAACTAGCAAATCTGATCCTCAATTGTGTTTTTTTTATGCAAATGACGTGTATAAGAGATTGAAACTACACTGCCAAACATACGTATTTTTCAAATCGATTTTTGCAATTGAAAATAATTAGTTTAAATCGCGTTTTATTGTGGAATTGAAAATTATGTAGTTAATCACTTGTTTTGTTTGTTCATTGATAATTGTTAGTCCATAACCTTTTTTATTGGGATATTAAAAATTTTATATCTAGTTAATCTCTTGTTTTGTTGTGGATTTGATATAAATATTAGTATTCCGTAATTTTCGGCATATGTATTGAAATAAAAAAATGCAACCTAAGCAGCATGGAGAAAAAAATATTGTTTGCTTTTTAGCGTAAAAGTTACGTTTTTGACAAGTAATGAATGCAAATCTTTTTAAATTCTGAAGTGTTTTTTCTAATTAAAAATCTTATTTCAAAATCTTATATTATTTCGTTTTCTTATATAATATTTGAGCATACTTTGAACCCTTTATGAAATTAAATTATTTCAAATATGTTAATTTTTAAAATAAATGCAGCGCTTTTTTTTCTAAGGACGTGGGCAGAGTTGTTTAAAAGTAAAGACCGTAAACTTTATTTAAAAAAAATTACGGAAATTTTATTGGTAATTATATAATTGTTTTCAAATATTAAGTTCAATATACTGTAGCACATTACAAGAGTTTCTACACATTCTAGTAGTTGAGTTTACTTTTCCTCGAAAATTTGGCTCATTAATCATTTTAGAAATCTTCCATTCCCCTATGTCCATAAATAATCCCTCTACTATTGTTCCGCAACACGATACAACCTATTCCTTTGAACTATATTGTGTTTGTGCTCTGCCACATACTTGGTTATCTACATCTTGGTTAGAAATGGTTATCCGTGACTTTCCCGAATCATTCCTCGTTTGGCTCTTGAACTGTGCAGACGTATTTCATTTTTTGCTGTTATCCGCGAATTCGAGTTTATTATTCTTAAAAGGTAATTTCCTTTGAAGAGTTTTATTGTTCCTAGATATTAATTTGTGTGTGATCTTCTAATCGTTTTTGAGTTTGTGTTGCCTCCTCTGTTTTTTTTTTTTTGTTTTTTTGGAATACGAATTACAAGATGTCTGAAGAAAACTTGAACTTTACTGATATTTGCCACTTGATCAATATTACAGAAGATAAATTGAAGAACAGTTATGCAAGAAATTGTTTGAGGAAAAGTGTTTTAATTATCGTCATTATGAAGAAACTTGCTAAAGAAAGAGAACAAAATAGACGAGGAACAGAACTTGGAAGCATGGCGCATCACAACGCCACGTTAGCGTCCACACGTCGAAAATTATTCTAATTGAAATTTACACGAAGTTCAAGTTTTAAATATTGATTCATTTTGTTATTGAACTAAAAAGAATTCGCGCATCTTTAGAATGAAGCCACGGAAACTGAAAGCGGTTTAATTCACTCGGGATTTAAGTGCAGATGAAGAAGATTTCCATACATTATCAAGCCTAAAAATTATTATTATTTACAGTGCCTAGTATATTGGTGATTAAAACTTATTTCAGTGAAAAATGACCAACATTTTTGAGTAAACATTTTTCTGAATGAAAAACGCCGTTTCTTAACGGATGAATGGAAACAAAGCGATATTCTGATTCGCAAAATGCTTTTGAAAATCAAATTTAATTCGCACTACATATACCTAAGTGTTGGTACATTGTAATGAACCTAGAATTTATATTTTCAAATATTTGAACAGCAATTGAATTGAGTTTAATACAAAACACTTTTGTGAGAGAGAGAGAGTGAAACTAGCGTGCCCAAATCACTTTATACCTTGATAGTCTGTGATATACTGTTATATTTAGTCATGATACTGAGACAATTTCCCCTGCACAATATATTTCTTAAATTTTATTTTATATATATATTTGTCTCAAAAACAATGTTTGTTATTGTATATCATTAGTTTATCTCATTTTTATTGAAAAATATAAAACTATTAGTTGTTTTTGTGTTTCTTCTCGAAATGATTGTTATTAGTTTGTCTCCTGTTTGGCTGAGCAATTTACATATGACCAAAAAGTACCCGAGTAACATTCAAGCTATTTGTGTTACCAAAATGTGTATCTATGGGAATATTTTTTCTACTTCTGGAAGATATTTTTGTTTGATGAATTGACGAAATGCTTCATTTAGACGTTCAACAGATTCCCTTTCGGATTTGGAGAGATTCATATTTGTTTCGATTCAAGTGCCACTTTGACATAAACCGAATTCAGACGGTTCTCAGCTTATACTCGCAAGCTCTACTTTTTAATAATCTGTGATATACTCTTGTGTTACTCCTGATATACTAAATTCCTTGATTTTTTAAAAATTTTATTTGATATACATTTTGGACAAAAGTGAATGCTTGCAATTTTGTATTATTTTTTGAAATGATATTTGATCTTGCATTTGAGAAATATTAGTATTTTTTGTGCTTAATTGTGGAATTAGTAGTTACCAGATTAGAATCCGAATGAAATCGTTTGTAAATGACTATGTATTGAAAAGGAACAAATAGTATTATTTTTTAGTAAATATTCTGTTTTTTATATGATACTTTTTCTACCATCCTACAATGTTCAAATTTTGTTACTATGAATTTATAAGAGGAATAGGGCTGCTGGCGATACCTCTTTTTAAAAAAAACGCGTCGTGATTCTTACCTCAATGGTGACGTGGAAACAGAATCTTTCTTTTTTAGTAAAAAAAATATGTATGCTTTTTTTCTCTCCCTTATTATTCATCAGATTGAATTTAATTTCTTCTACTGAGTATTTATATTTATTTTTATTTTAGTATATGGAAAAAATATGTTTTTTTTTTCGTTTATTCATTACGGAAACAAATTGAAACTCAAACGTATATATTAAAGTTACAGTTTTTTGAAAAATTCTAACGAATTTCAAAAAAAATTTTCTCCTTTATTTTTTATAGGACAGCTTTCAATTTTTAATGAAATGGTTTTATATGCATATAAATCTATTTGTTTTATGTATATATCAAAAAAATGTACGCCTTTGTGGAGACCTTTGTTTTAAATTGTTTTAATTAGAATTTCCACAAATATGAAGATTTAGTATTTGAAACCTTTTTTTTAAACCTGAACTCGATTAGACAAGATTAAAAGGCTGAAAGATTAGTATTATTAACAGCACGTAATGTACTGACGATGAATACTTACGAGAGCTTTCTTCACCGAAAATCGCCGAATTTTTAGAAAAATACCTTCCTTAATGAATAAAATAAAGGATGGAATTTTGCAACCGCCGTTTCATGCACTTTTAAAAGTTCAAAATTATTTTTTGTTAGTTATTAAGAAGTCAGATTTTCATTTTGCCTGTCTTTCAGCAAATGTGAACAGATTTACATAAAGTAATATCTGCGCTCATCCCCTTTTTTTATATGAAACTTATTCCATCATATAGGCAATCCTCACAACTAGCAAATCTGATCCTCAATTGTGTTTTTTTTATGCAAATGACGTGTATAAGAGATTGAAACTACACTGCCAAACATACGTATTTTTCAAATCGATTTTTGCAATTGAAAATAATTAGTTTAAATCGCGTTTTATTGTGGAATTGAAAATTATGTAGTTAATCACTTGTTTTGTTTGTTCATTGATAATTGTTAGTCCATAACCTTTTTTATTGGGATATTAAAAATTTTATATCTAGTTAATCTCTTGTTTTGTTGTGGATTTGATAAATATTAGTATTCCGTAATTTTCGGCATATGTATTGAAATAAAAAAATGCAACCTAAGCAGCATGGAGAAAAAAATATTGTTTGCTTTTTAGCGTAAAAGTTACGTTTTTGACAAGTAATGAATGCAAATCTTTTTAAATTCTGAAGTGTTTTTTCTAATTAAAAATCTTATTTCAAAATCTTATATTATTTCGTTTTCTTATATAATATTTGAGCATACTTTGAACCCTTTATGAAATTAAATTATTTCAAATATGTTAATTTTTAAAATAAATGCAGCGCTTTTTTTTCTAAGGACGTGGGCAGAGTTGTTTAAAAGTAAAGACCGTAAACTTTATTTAAAAAAATTACGGAAATTTTATTGGTAATTATATAATTGTTTTCAAATATTAAGTTCAATATACTGTAGCACATTACAAGAGTTTCTACACATTCTAGTAGTTGAGTTTACTTTTCCTCGAAAATTTGGCTCATTAATCATTTTAGAAATCTTCCATTCCCCTATGTCCATAAATAATCCCTCTACTATTGTTCCGCAACACGATACAACCTATTCCTTTGAACTATATTGTGTTTGTGCTCTGCCACATACTTGGTTATCTACATCTTGGTTAGAAATGGTTATCCGTGACTTTCCCGAATCATTCCTCGTTTGGCTCTTGAACTGTGCAGACGTATTTCATTTTTTGCTGTTATCCGCGAATTCGAGTTTATTATTCTTAAAAGGTAATTTCCTTTGAAGAGTTTTATTGTTCCTAGATATTAATTTGTGTGTGATCTTCTAATCGTTTTTGAGTTTGTGTTGCCTCCTCTGTTTTTTTTGTTTTTGTTTTTTTGGAATACGAATTACAAGATGTCTGAAGAAAACTTGAACTTTACTGATATTTGCCACTTGATCAATATTACAGAAGATAAATTGAAGAACAGTTATGCAAGAAATTGTTTGAGGAAAAGTGTTTTAATTATCGTCATTATGAAGAAACTTGCTAAAGAAAGAGAACAAAATAGACGAGGAACAGAACTTGGAAGCATGGCGCATCACAACGCCACGTTAGCGTCCACACGTCGAAAATTATTCTAATTGAAATTTACACGAAGTTCAAGTTTTAAATATTGATTCATTTTGTTATTGAACTAAAAAGAATTCGCGCATCTTTAGAATGAAGCCACGGAAACTGAAAGCGGTTTAATTCACTCGGGATTTAAGTGCAGATGAAGAAGATTTCCATACATTATCAAGCCTAAAAATTATTATTATTTACAGTGCCTAGTATATTGGTGATTAAAACTTATTTCAGTGAAAAATGACCAACATTTTTGAGTAAACATTTTTCTGAATGAAAAACGCCGTTTCTTAACGGATGAATGGAAACAAAGCGATATTCTGATTCGCAAAATGCTTTTGAAAATCAAATTTAATTCGCACTACATATACCTAAGTGTTGGTACATTGTAATGAACCTAGAATTTATATTTTCAAATATTTGAACAGCAATTGAATTGAGTTTAATACAAAACACTTTTGTGAGAGAGAGAGAGTGAAACTAGCGTGCCCAAATCACTTTATACCTTGATAGTCTGTGATATACTGTTATATTTAGTCATGATACTGAGACAATTTCCCCTGCACAATATATTTCTTAAATTTTATTTTATATATATATTTGTCTCAAAAACAATGTTTGTTATTGTATATCATTAGTTTATCTCATTTTTATTGAAAAATATAAAACTATTAGTTGTTTTTGTGTTTCTTCTCGAAATGATTGTTATTAGTTTGTCTCCTGTTTGGCTGAGCAATTTACATATGACCAAAAAGTACCCGAGTAACATTCAAGCTATTTGTGTTACCAAAATGTGTATCTATGGGAATATTTTTTCTACTTCTGGAAGATATTTTTGTTTGATGAATTGACGAAATGCTTCATTTAGACGTTCAACAGATTCCCTTTCGGATTTGGAGAGATTCATATTTGTTTCGATTCAAGTGCCACTTTGACATAAACCGAATTCAGACGGTTCTCAGCTTATACTCGCAAGCTCTACTTTTTAATAATCTGTGATATACTCTTGTGTTACTCCTGATATACTAAATTCCTTGATTTTTTAAAAATTTTATTTGATATACATTTTGGACAAAAGTGAATGCTTGCAATTTTGTATTATTTTTTGAAATGATATTTGATCTTGCATTTGAGAAATATTAGTATTTTTTGTGCTTAATTGTGGAATTAGTAGTTACCAGATTAGAATCCGAATGAAATCGTTTGTAAATGACTATGTATTGAAAAGGAACAAATAGTATTATTTTTTAGTAAATATTCTGTTTTTTATATGATACTTTTTCTACCATCCTACAATGTTCAAATTTTGTTACTATGAATTTATAAGAGGAATAGGGCTGCTGGCGATACCTCTTTTTAAAAAAAACGCGTCGTGATTCTTACCTCAATGGTGACGTGGAAACAGAATCTTTCTTTTTTAGTAAAAAAAATATGTATGCTTTTTTTCTCTCCCTTATTATTCATCAGATTGAATTTAATTTCTTCTACTGAGTATTTATATTTATTTTTATTTTAGTATATGGAAAAAATATGTTTTTTTTTTCGTTTATTCATTACGGAAACAAATTGAAACTCAAACGTATATATTAAAGTTACAGTTTTTTGAAAAATTCTAACGAATTTCAAAAAAAATTTTCTCCTTTATTTTTTATAGGACAGCTTTCAATTTTTAATGAAATGGTTTTATATGCATATAAATCTATTTGTTTTATGTATATATCAAAAAAATGTACGCCTTTGTGGAGACCTTTGTTTTAAATTGTTTTAATTAGAATTTCCACAAATATGAAGATTTAGTATTTGAAACCTTTTTTTTAAACCTGAACTCGATTAGACAAGATTAAAAGGCTGAAAGATTAGTATTATTAACAGCACGTAATGTACTGACGATGAATACTTACGAGAGCTTTCTTCACCGAAAATCGCCGAATTTTTAGAAAAATACCTTCCTTAATGAATAAAATAAAGGATGGAATTTTGCAACCGCCGTTTCATGCACTTTTAAAAGTTCAAAATTATTTTTTGTTAGTTATTAAGAAGTGAGATTTTCATTTTGCCTGTCTTTCAGCAAATGTGAACAGATTTACATAAAGTAATATCTGCGCTCATCCCCTTTTTTTATATGAAACTTATTCCATCATATAGACAATCCTCACAACTAGCAAATCTGATCCTCAATTGTGTTTTTTTTATGCAAATTACGTGTATAAGAGATTGAAACTACACTGCCAAACATACGTATTTTTCAAATCGATTTTTGCAATTGAAAATAATTAGTTTAAATCGCGTTTTATTGTGGAATTGAAAATTATGTAGTTAATCACTTGTTTTGTTTGTTCATTGATAATTGTTAGTCCATAACGTGTTTTATGGGGATATTAAAAATTTTTATCTAGTTAATCTCTTGTTTTGTTGCGGATTTGACAAATATTAGTATTCCGAAATTTTCGGCATATGTATTGAAATAAAAAAATGCAACCTAAGCAGCATTGAGAAAAAAATATTGTTTGCTTTTTAGCGTAAAAGTTACGTTTTTGACAAGTAATGAATAGAAATCTTTTTATATTCTGAAGTGTTTTTTCTAATTAAAAATCTTATTTCAAAATCTTATATTATTTCGTTTTCTTATATAATATTTGAGCATACTTTGAACCCTTTATGAAATTAAATTATTTCAAATATGTTAATTTTTAAAATAAATGCAGCGCTTTTTTTTCTAAGGAAGTGGGCAGAGTTGTTTAACCCTCTGGGTGGTTGAGGCTCTAATTGAAACTCATTCAAAAGCGGTCTACTTTTTCAAAGCTGGTGGTAGCGAAACCGTTCCTGTGTACTTTTGCGAACTGCTTCGAAAATGCACCACAGTTTTATGCCTCCCCCCCCCCCCTTTAAGATACGGGAGGTCTACAAGCGCTTTTGTTGGGGACGATTTTATTGCTTTTTCGGTTTCTGTGTTGTTGGAAAAAGGGGAGATTTCTCATTCATAGCTGTTGCCTTGGAAGAAAATTGTGTGATGAACGTTGGATCCACATCACGGCGAACAGAAACCATCCAATTTGTTGAATCATAGTAACAAGCAATTAAAGGATAAAAAATAAAGATTTAAAGAAATGGCGAGTTAAAGGTTGAAAAATATTTTTAATAAGCAAAAGAAAATTAATTTTTTTCTCCTATTACATTTTAAAACTAAAAAAAAAAAGAAAGAACATTTTGATTTTGGAAAAAACGATTTGATCAAGACAGAAGTAATCTGTTATCATTGTTGAATATCGGACTAAGAAAACGCAAACAGATTTTGCTGTTTTTTTTTTTTTTTTTCTTTCTTTTTTTTTTAAAAAAAAATTATGAGGTAAAAAAGTAAAAGTGATAATTTTTTAAAAAAAGCAAAATGAGAATAAATGTAGTATCATTATATAGCAATGATTCCTAAATGTATCTATATGCACTCCCAGGGGTCTATGACGACCTGCAAGAGTTCCACGCGAGTAAAAAAATAATTTGGGGGCTCATGAGGTGTAAATGGGGGTCTATGATCGTGGTTCTCATTAAACCAGATCATGACGTTAATCTTTAAAAAAATTTGATCCAGTGAGAACCAGATTTTACCAATGTAACGTTTACTAAATTTAGTGAGGTTAGTTTAACAACATAAAAGTTGACTACCATACTAGGTGATAACATAAATTTTATTAATACAAGGAATATTTCAGCATTTATTTAAAAAATTAAGCTAAAGAAGTATAATATTGAACGTCACGAATTTTTATAATTTGTCACAGTCTGTCAGGACATTTTAACCTACGTTTAACATTTAAATGCCCTTACTCAGATTTTGAAACTAAGTTTGAGATTGTTTTTTTAGTAATACAGCAGTAGACAATGATTTCAAATAGTCGCTTTGAAAAAAAAAGTGCCATATTGCAATAGGAACTTATTAGAATAAGTACTAATGAAGATCTTATAGAAACGGTTGTCAGTAATTTTGGCTTTAAAAAGACATACCTGATATTTTTCACAAAATATAGAATATCATGAGAAAGTTTTTAAATGTGTTTTTCCTTTTGAGAGGGAGTTTCACTGAGTTTGCCAATCTCAAAGCAAAAGAAGAAAGGAAAAGAAAGAAAGAAGTAGGCACTTACGAAAAAGGAAGGTTAGGGTTAAACCTGACAAGATTGATATTAAATATTGAAAATTTGTTATTGAAACACCAGATTCATCCTTCTCTTTAAAAGCATTTGTTCAGTTATTTTGTTTTAACTTTAATTCATTATACGCGCTTCTTAAGTTTTAAACACAGAACTATAATTCATTACAGTTAAAAATTTAATTTTTTGAAAGTAGTAGCACCAATTATCAAAAAGACACTTAAGTTGATAAATTTGCAAAAATTTAATATTAGGTAATATATTACCCGAAACCTAAAAACATGGCAAGGGGTCTATGAGACAAAAAAGTTTGGGAACCTCTGTTATATATACGATGAAATAGTTTGTACAATAAAATTGGCTTTCTGCATTGTATTATATTTTTAATTTAAAATAACATTAAAGAGATTTTGATACTTTTAATTTATGCAAATTTTAATCCTTAAATTTACACTTTTCTTTCTGTGAATGAATTTTTTCGGCATAAATCAAATCTCATCATAACAACTTGCACTAAGAATAAAATAATACTCTCACCACTTCAGCATTTGTGTCGGAACCACATAATACACTTTCAATCAATAATTTTAATAAGGAAATATATTTTTCTTAAATGTGTTAAATGCGAAAGCGTTTCTTCCCATTTTCTACTCAGATTTGATTTTCATCTTTCCGTTTCTTTAGTATTACATCCTTTAAATGCATATTCGCATATATTTATAAATGGGAAATTGTCATCCGTAACTACATCTTTCAATTCAGTTATTGCAAAGATGTGTGTGCATTACTGATTAATTTAGTCTTTTAAAAACAGTACACTTAAAACATTTTACATAAGTAAAATTAACTGACAATTAATAATATAAGAAATTTTATAAGCAATTTTAACATTTAGAGATGTATCCTTAATTCCAGGATTAGAACCTTACAAATTGTTATTTTATTCTTAAATATTAACAGTATAAATTCATCATCCTCATAATTCATTCTATATTGAAAGAAAACCCTACCTTTTGCTTTTGAAATGTTATTATATTAAAGATTTTGGGTAGTTTTGTAAAAAAATTACACATGTGGAAAAAACGCATTATAATTTTTGGTTTTTAAATAATATTCTCTTAAGTGTCGAGAATTTTTCCAAATTTAAGGCATAATAAAAAAAACATCAGGGTTTTTAAAAAAAATTTTGTGGCCCATATATTTGGAAAGCTTGCTCCAATTGAACTGGGATCTCTCTCTTATCATTTTAGGATACTTTCAAACTGTAAAAAAAACCTTGGCTCTAGGCTGGATCTTAGACAAAGCATACATTCCAGAAGACCTGAAAACCAATTAGGTTTTAAGAAATTTTAAGTTTTCTGAGATTTGATTTTAGTTTTGAATTCACTTTAAAGTATTTTTGCAATTCTGAATTAAATTAATTGAAAATATTTTGAACACAAGCCACTTTTTCGTGTGAAATGGGTATTAACTGAAATTTTAATTTCTAAAATCATTTCTGTTTGCTATGTTTTGAAGCTTTTGAGTTCTCTCACATTTACTTAATTAAGATTGATTTAAAGACCACTATATTTATTTGTACACATAATTTATATAATTTAAAAGCTTTTGAAACGGCATACACAACTAATTCTTTTACGAAAATTATTTGCATTCTTTCTTTGAAGAATTAAATCATTGTCAAATCTTTTTTTATTCCTGTTCAAATAACAAAAAACTCGAAAAGGGAACACAAACTAAAAAATATTTGAATAAAATAAGGCTTGGAAAATATAATATACTATGACTGCTTGAATAGATACTCAATTTATTAGGACTAATCGAGATTCTCAAAAAAGTTTTCAAAAGGTAATTTGTTCTACAATATTTAATTCGTATTATTTATTTCGTGAAAATAGATGAATCTTACAGATTTTTGCAATAAACTTTTAAAATTATACATTTTAGTTTTGCGAATACATTTGTGAAATACAAGAAATACCTTTCAAATTTTACTTATTGTAACGGTTGATATATAATAGTTGAAACTTAAAATTGAAGAATTTAAACTTTAAAAATGCAAAAAAACTGAATGCTTACATGACCATTTTTCAATTCTTTAAAATTTTATATCGAAATATCCCCCCCCCCCAAAATAACCTATTTTTTAATCGTGTATAAAAAACAAAAAACGTAAAACAAAATATATTTGCAACAAAAAAATTATGGAAATGTTTGTTATAAGTTTTTAAAACTATTCATTTCAGTATTTCGAATTTTTTTATAAAGTGCAAGATACTAACTTCGATATTTTTTATTATGACAGTTGATGTATAAAAGTTGTGTCTTCGAAGCAAGAACTATCAATTCCCATATTTTTTTCTTTCAAATTTGTTGAAAACGAATATTACGAGTTCTTCAGCACAAGAAAAACGTGCCGATTTATACAAAAAACATAGATGCAAGAATGAAATTTTTGATTTTGTTATATATTATACTTTGAAAGCTCTATAGTGTTGGATTTCGTGATTTTTTGAACTTAAAATAAGTTTTTTTTAAAAAAATAAAGTAAGTTTTCTTTATAATAATAATACGAAAAATTTTGCAAAATGCTCTAAAATCCATCTTAAAAATAAATACAATCAGAACGTAGTCTAAAAGATAGTTATAATGAATAAAAAAAAACCCTGTTAATTTTCTTTTTTTCCCGTTTATTTATTAGTCAATCACTCTTTGTAGTATCATACATAATAAGAAAGGAGTGTTGGGGTGTGCTCTCAGGCTATTGAACGTTTGAAACTCTGAATACAGTCACGTGGCTCTTGTAAATGAGCACGAAAAGCAAGTTGTAAAAGCTTTTATATGGACAAATAATGCTTCTCCCTCTTGATTATTGTTGATTCCTTCAGGTTTTGGTCGTTATTGATTACCATATGCCTTTTTGTGCAATAAAACTTAGAAATTCACATCTGCCTTCTTGTAAATCTTCCAGATTGCTTTCAAGTACCCTGAAAACTATTCTTCCTTTATTCTTCTTCTTGTCGAAATAAAGCATTAGAAAATGCATTTCCTTTTCTATTAAATTGTTGGACATAGGATAAATAGAAACTATGCGAACAACTTAAAAGAAGGCACACTTCTACTTTACGAGCGTTATCAAGAGAATGAAACTAACCTTTTGGAGAACTGATATTGTGTTAGATTTTGAGAGATAAGGGGAAGAAGACCCAGTAGGGACTGTCCAAACAAATCATGGGAGGGAGTAAAAGAGTGATATATTTGAAAATAAAGACTTCCTTCTTTTTGAAGAAAGTCAAAGAAAGTAAAAGAAAAATTATTACAATCTGTAACCCGACTGAGGAGTCTGTGCTTTGAGAAGAAAAGATTTTGTAATTATTTTGAATGTTGATCAAAAGAGTTGACTTCGTAGGAATGTGTTGGCTCTATCTTATGCACAAAATCACATACAAAAATCAGTCCATTATCGCACAAAAATCTCTCTCAGAGCAGTAATCTTATAACTTAAGCAATATTATGCAATTATTTTGAATAAAAAGTAAGGATAATCCGAAGGTTAAGGATCTAATTTTTTTGTACGAAAGGTAAAAAAAAAAATAAGAAGCCCCTGTATGCGTCATTACTAGCTAAAGAAACAATAACGTACACATAAGAATAATATAGTATTTTTATATAAACAAGTTTAAAATACATGAAGTTTCTTGGCAAATTTAAAAATGTTTGTAGTCATAATATTTTGTCTTTTTTATCAGTTTGTGTTTGCGGTTTTACTATCAAGTATTCTAAAAATTCAAAGCATTTCCTCTCTTTTACTAATGAAAATATTTTATTATTGTAGAAAAATATAATTTTAAATTTCTTATGAGTATATAAGTAATTTATTATAAGGGGGGACACATAGGTAAATTTATAAATTATTAATATTTCATTTACAAGTAACATAAGGGCCAAAGTAATAAGACGGACCTCGTAATTTAAATGACGATCCAGTAACAAAACCGATAACCGAGCTAGAACCCCCACTTCTAATTTCCACACCATGGCATCATAAGAGTTTTTGATTTAATGCGTATCAGCTCTACAACATGATAAAGCCCCTAATCACGACCATTTAAAAAAAAACATTTGGTGATTATGTTATTTATTACATTTATTTGCCACACACAATAAATGATTTTTGTAGTCACGGTAGCCTAGTGGTCTAGGTTGTAGGGAGTGATGCACTTTAAATCTGTCGAGAGCTCAAACGTCCTCCCGTTGGTGTGGTAGTTAAGAGAGGGAGTGCTAACTCAGGTGTCATCTTCATCACTTGACCACGGTTCAAAAATTACGAGGTTCGTCACCAAAAGCCCTCAAGTAGCTGAAGAATGTGACATTATTGTTCATTTAATCACTCACTCATTAAATGATTTATCATAATTTACAGCATGCATAGGAAGAATTGCATGAAAGGAAAATGAAAATTTAATTTTTGAAAAAAGTTTGTTAATGAAATTCAGATTTTAAACTTAGGATTCAATAAGTGTTATGAATTCTTATGTATTAAAATAGAATGAATTACAGAAAAATAAAAAATGACAATTATGCTTCAAATCTAGCATTTCTTTACGGAAATTATATAAGAAATTTCTTAAGAGGGTATTATGCATTTTGATAGCATTTCGGAAAGAGAAAAACATATATAAATTGAGTAACAATGCAGTTTCCAAAAAATCATAGCTGATTTATAGCGATATGTCTATTGTATACACAAGTTGCGAAATCTTATCAAGTTTTTAAAACTACACATAAGTAACGTATTAATCTTCTTGATTAAAGAGTTATGCACAATTCTCAAAACAGATATTTTTTATTAAAAACTTTTAAAATCTTCAGAGTAATAAACTAGTTAGAATAGTTCATTATCGAAAAATATGAATTTTACGTTATGACATAAAGAGATAAGCTCTCCCACTTTGCTTTTTCTTTTATGTTACTGATTAGAATTACCTGTAATTTATAAGGAATATTATTATTTATTTTCTTATTTCTACTTTGATTATTTTAAGTTTTAACACCAGCATAAATTAAGTTTATGTGTATTCAAATTCATATATTTAAAGTAATGAAAAATAAATTTATAACATTTCCTCTATTTTTATGAATTTGCTGAAATATCAGTAAATGATATTTATATTTTATCAAAATATAAATACATTTTACTTGAGTAAAATCAATTAAATTTGGTTTAGTTTATTGTACCTTTGTCTACAATGAAATAAACGTTTAATTTTTTTTATGCAATGATTATTATTGTTATCTTTGTTTTACGCTATTTCTCTCAATGCTCTTAATAATACTAGAAAAGAAATCCAGATGGAATATAGTTTAAATTGTTAGGAAAATTTCTTTTTTAAAATAAAATAAATTTCCCAAAATTTCTTGATCTGAAATCATCACTAATTTTAACATTGATTTTTCAAGAAACCTGTTTCCCTAAGAAAGGCAGAATCTTTGTATTTAGGACTTTCAAAGCAGTGAAAATCGCCATTGATCAGCGGAGGCCAATTACTATTTTGCTTCTTTTGTCCACCGTTATATGGTAGCATCTGTCAATGACCAAAAAGGGGTAGCCAACACAGCTGAAAGTGCCGTTCCTTAAGCAACTTTTTCTCTCAAAACCCGCCGTCTTCAAAAGGTAATGAATAAAATAAAGGATGAAATTTTGCCACCGCCGTTTCATGCACTTTTAAAAGTTCAAAATTATTTTTGTTAGTTATTAAGAAGTGAAGATTTTCATATTGCCTGTCTTTGAGCAAATGTGAACAGATTTACATAAAGTAATATCTGCGCTCATCCCCTTTTTTTATATAAACTTATTCCATCATATAGACAATCCTCACAACTAGCAAATCTGATCCTCAATTGTGTTTTTTTTATGCAAAAATGACGTGTATAAGAGATTGAAACTACACTGCCAAACATACGTATTTTTCAAATCGATTTTTGCAATTGAAAATAATTAGTTTAAATCGCGTTTTATTGTGGAATTGAAAATTATGTAGTTAATCACTTGTTTGTTTGTTCATTGATAATTGTTAGTCCATAACGTTTTTTATTGGATAATTAAAAATTTTATATCTAGTTAATCTCTTGTTTTGTTGTGGATTTGATATAATATTAGTATTCCGTAATTTTCGGCATATGTATTGAAATAAAAAAAATGCAACCTAAGCAGCATGGAGAAAAAAATATTGTTGCTTTTAGCGTAAAAGTTACGTTTTTGACAAGTAATGAATACAAATCTTTTTAAATTCTGAAGTGTTTTTTCTAATTAAAAATCTTATTTCAAAATCTTATATTATTTTCGTTTTCTTATATAATATTTGAGCATACTTTGAACCCTTTATGAAATTAAATTATTTCAAATATGTTAATTTTTTAAAATAAATGCAGCGCTTTTTTTTCTAAGACGTGGGCAGAGTTTGTTTAAAAGTAAAGACCGTAAACTTTATTTAAAAAAATTACGGAAATTTTATTGGTAATTATATAATTGTTTTTCAAATATTAAGTTCAATATACTGTAGCACATTACAAGAGTTTCTACACATTCTAGTAGTTGAGTTTACTTTCCTCGAAAATTTGGCTCATAATCATTTTAGAAATCTTCCATTCCCCTATGTCCATAAATAATCCCTCTACTATTGTTCCGCAACACGATACAACCTATTCCTTTGAACTATATTGTGTTTGTGCTCTGCCACATACTTGTGTTATCTACATCTTGGCTTAGAAAATGGTTATCCGTGACTTTCCCGAATCATTCCTCGTTTGGCTCTTGAACTGTGCAGACGTATTTCATTTTTTGCTGTTATCCGCGAATTCGAGTTTTATTATTCTTAAAAGGTAATTTCCTTTGAAGAGTTTTATTGTTCCTAGATATTAATTTGTGTGTGATCTTCTAATCGTTTTTGAGTTTGTGTTGCCTCCTCTGTTTTTTTTTTTTTTTTTTGTTTTTTTTTTGGAATACGAATTACAAGATGTCTGAAGAAAACTTGAACTTTACTGATATTTGCCACTTGATCAATATTACAGAAGATAAATTGAAGAACAGTTATGCAAGAAATTGTTTGAGGAAAAGTGTTTTAATTATCGTCATTATGAAGAAACTTGCTAAAGAAAGAGAACAAAATAGACGAGGAACAGAACTTGGAAGCATGGCGCATCACAACGCCACGTTAGCGTCCACACGTCGAAATTATT
>BMAO01013138.1:0-102356 GCA_019973975.1 Trichonephila clavata | reverse complement strand
CGTAGCCCTGTGTCATGAGTTCGAGCCTAGTACCACTGAAGATCCGACACAGGTTTCTGACGAGAGCTTAAACGTCCTCCCATTAGTGTGGTAAATAGGAGAGGGGGATGCCAGCTCGGGTGTCGTCCTCGTCACTTGGCCATGATCTAAAATTACGAGGTCCGTCGCAAAAAGCCCTCGAGTAGCTGAGCAGTGCTAATGTTTCTTGCAAAAAAGTGAAGTTTTTCCCTTATATTGTTAGTTGTAACTTTTTATCTGTATGTGTGTATTTTCATTACATAGTTTTAGTACTTTACAGGGAAAGTATTTATTTTTAAATTTCAATTGAATGATATTGATTACATTAAAAGTACTAAAAAAAGAAAATTATTCCTGTATAATTCACTTTATAATTATTCCTGTATAAGTTCACTTGATATCCATTTAAATACCGTATTTACTCGAATCTAAGCCGCACTTTTTTCCAATATTAAAGCTAATGAAAATCGGGTGCGGCTTAGAATCGAATTTTTAAAAAATGCGTTGGATGGGGCAATTAGAGCAATTACACGTTCTAAACTATTTTACACCATTTTTCATTTTGCACAAACACTGAGATTTTGGCGTGCGGCTTACATTCGAGTAAATACGGTTATTTTAAAATATAAAGAACAATCAAGCTGTTAACACCGTTTCTCACACACAGTTCTATATTAAATTAATTTTTAAACATAAAATATTTTAGAATTTTTTATCCAGAATACGAAACACAATCCTATTTGAATATGTCAAACATATTCCAAGCAATGCATTGATTCGATGTATTCATACCATTTGAATCTAGATTTTAAAATTTCAACGTAAAATCTATCATTAAACGTTTTTTATATTATATTTTCCTCTTCTAAATTAAGTGTCAGTGTTGATCCTCTACCTGATTATTATCTTTGTTTTCTCTATCTTTATGTAGTTGAACTTAAAATTGCAAATGGCAGCAGTTGAGTTTTTATGTAGTTCTAATTTTTGAGAAAATGAAAAATGGTTTTGAAATATTATTCATGAGATTTAGAGAATTAATAATTACTTAATAACATTTATGCTCTAACTATTTTATGTTTTCTGAGTCTATTTTAAGATGTTAAAACAATAAATTAAACGGATTATAATTACAATTCTTCTGATTTCGAATTCCACAACAGAAAAAATAGAATATTTATCAATCAAACGATAATTTTCCTTAATTAAATTTTGTATCTGTGTACATTTTAACGTTATATTAAATTTAAAGATGTATACTCTTAAAATGCCTTTTAAATTATGATGATTATTATTGTTAGATTTTTTAAAAACATTTTTTCGTTTGTCCCGCATTTCTTTGACATAAGTATATAATGTCATTTATTTTGAATCTGCACGATTTCATCCATCCATTTAATAGTTGAGCGATTCTCTCTCGGGGTACACTTAAAACATTTAATTTATTGACGTCATAAATATTGTGACTGCGCACATTTTACATCTGGCTCTATTTCAGCGTTGAAATTCAGGTTAATTCTCCAACGTTATTCTTCCTGGTTTACTCGCCAAAACGACTTCAGTTCTTTTTGGCAGGGGGACTATATTCAAATAATATCCTTTGAAGCTCTAATTGAAATCAAAACAACGTACTTAGCAAATTTTGCTTCTTTTTTCAAACAAAATTCCTTTTTTTCCCTGGTTTTTTTTCAAGAAAAATTGGCGATTATACAGCTGATTTTGCTGTATGCATACATTTATAAATGACTTGAAAACTTTATAATTAATATTAGTTTTACAGCAAAAACTAAAACAAAAAACTTATTTTTAAGATAGTAAGGAAAAAATTACACCTTTGAAGTAGTTCGGTTCAGATATTTGCCTTGATGAAGTGAGTGGTCATTGCTGTCACACTGGGAAGCAACACCAAGGCTATTGGCGACGGACCTCATTATTCTGAACCCTGGTCAAGTGTCTAGGACGACACCAGAGTTGGCACTCCTCCTCTCCTAATAACCACACCACGGCAACGGAAGGACTTTGAGCCACGACAGATTTAACAAGCACATCAACTCCTCTACTCTATTAATCTTCAATGGTACTAGAGCTCGAAATCATAACAAGCCGGTCGCGAGTTCTTTACCATAACCACTAGGCTACCGCGGTCCCTTGCCGTTCATGAAATGTACATATGATAAAAATGCTTGAATATGATTTTGATAAATATTAAGGGGACACAGTACGATTCAAATGACAAAAATCGGCCAAAAAATGAAATTTAATATTTTTAGCTTAAAATATTTTTTATGTATTTTTCTATAACCTCACAAAATTTGAAAGCTCTAAACTTAAAAGACACAGAATTATATATATGATAGTTTTTGCGTTCGTTTTTATTCACATCCTTATGGCAAATCAAAATTTTAAACTTACTGATCTCGGAGAAAGATGAAATAACTAGTTTGTCTTCATTTAAAATGCTAAGGCTTTTTTTTTTCTATTGTGCCTAATGCTTTGAATTTTTTTTACCTATTGCTAATAGTACATGTAACAAAATTTGGTATTCATTTTTGAATCAAAGCAATCAAAATTTGTACATTTTTTTGAGGTATTTTCAATAAGTGCATTCATAAAAAAAAAACTTATTGTACGAATATTAATCATGTTATCGCAAAACCCATACCAACTTTTGTTATGCATAGTTTGAAGTACTTGTAAATCAAATTTCATGAGATGTAAACTTTTGTAGGAGTAGCTTTTATAAAATCACTTCACAAATTTTAAGTTTTTTTTCTTTAAAAAATTAAATAGCCAGTTTTTATGAAATTTTGAGTACAAAATCTGTTTTACATAGTATACACACATAGGAGACAACCAAAATTTTTTTGAAAATCCTTAAATTAAAAATGTTTGCTTAAATCGTACCATGTCCCCTAAAATTAGAAGAGAAAAACTTTTCGAAATGCATAACATTAGGCGTAAATCATAAAATAGAATATAGAAACGGATTTTTTAAAAAAAAAAAAAATATAAGGATACTAAAAGAAATTAACTGAAAATTAAATTCATAGTTATATGCATTTTTTAAACGATCATGGGATCAAGGGATGGGGGAACTTCCACGGTTTTGAAGATAAAGCCTTAATGTGGAATATATTCTACAAATTAAACAAATTTAAATCATACAAAAATTTGAAGTAAAAAAAAGAAATGTTAGTTAGAAAAATGAAATAAATATGCAATATAAAGTGAACTATATATATCTTTATATGTATTGATGATATTACAGACGTTTGGCACGATTTCTCTTTTATTGTTCTAAAAAGGAAGCCAAATTAAGACCGTTTTCTCCTAATGTTAGAAAATAGGACGTTAATGTATCCGAACACGTTGAAAATGACCAAATTCAGTCAAGACAGATATTTTTGTTTTTTATTTTATTGAATAGAGTTATCTTTTGATTTTACGAAACATACTTTATTTTGTTTCTACCCTAACTAGAGGCCAATTTACAATCAATTTTACAAAGTTAGAAAAACCGGAAAGAGGATTTTTTTATCTACCAGAAGTGGGCATTTAAATTGCTCAAAATCTATCATGGCGAGTCTGATAACTCAAAATATTACAAATGTATTTCTATAAAACTTTTTGAACCTGATATTTATGTTATTTTCTAGAGAATGTACTAAAATATTTCTTTTTGTATGAATACTTTTTGAGTTATGGCTTGTTGTTTAAATAATGGTCTCATAAGAAAATGTAACATTTCTTATGTTTACTTATTGCTCTAAGATTTTCAAATTTTAATAAAAAATTAAAATTTTAGTACACTTTCTAGATAAATGCATCTAATTTGTTTTAGTAATACTTTTACTAATATATGTCTATTACTTTTTTTCTCTAACTGCTTGGAAGTTTTTCAAAAATATTGCTAAAATTTCACTTATAATTGTGATTTTTGTAAAATTCAGGTAATTTATTTTAAATATTGATAGTCAAATAGTAATATTTATTGGTATTGAGTCCAAAAAGAGCATTTATAGTGTTTTAGTATGCTATTTTGTTAAAAAGTACTCCGAACGTGTTCGTATACCTTAAAGAATCCACAGAACTGTGTATTCCAACTTTTTTTTTATTCAAAGAGCAGTATATTTTACATAACACTGTCCACACAAACCAATCAAGCTTTTTTGAATAAAATAAGTTCCATATTTTTCGCTTTTAGATTGTAATGCTAAATTTATATATAATTTAAGTAAAAAAAAAACGTACAAACTGGCGTATTTATACAATATTTCAAAGTTATCATGACATAAATATGATAAATGGACATATCACTTGTAAACACTCATGAACTTTAACATTGAAAAAAATTTTTTTTCTTATCTGAAAGTATGTTTTGAGTCTATAATTAGGTAAAAGCAGTCCAAAAAGAACTTACTTGAAGATCGTGACAAAAATGAAATACTTGATTTGTTTTTTAAATCTGCATACATCGACCCAATTTCGTTTATTTTTTGTCGGATTATATTTAAATTATAATATATTTTATACAAACAACCATAACAACATATAAAATGCTACTTTGTTTTGGGCTCTGGTCTTCGAGAGAACATGTTCAATATTGAAAATATTAGCTTATAGCAAGATAGATCGCACATAATGATAAAAAAGTTATAAAACATCAACCCGTATCAATGGTACGGGGCTCCCAAGCTACAAGGATCTCAATGTGTAACTATAGTACCACTAACAGGGATTACATTTATAAAAAAACGCCCTGAAAGAGTTTTGATACGGGAATTTTAAGAAATAATTCTTTGGAATTTCAGTGAAATTCTAGAACAAGGTTGGGGCATTAAGTCGATCGCGACCTACCAATGAGCAGCTAAGACATTTTGGGGTGACCGCCCGATGATAAGCAGTTAGTTGAAATTGGCATAATATTATCATTTTCCGTCAAGTTGTTAAATTATTTTGCTTAAGACCCAAAACAAAGTAAACCAAGCGATCCAAGTAATGGCGTGATTTCGTTAAACAGAGCTGTTGCAATTCTTTATTTCTGTTACACATGTGTGTGTGTGTGTGTGTGTGTGTGTGTGTTGGGTTTCATGAGAATTATGGAACTATTTAAAGTTATTCAAACAAAAACATAAAAAAATAGATCACTTATATTGAAGGACAGTCTTATGTGAAACTTTTCCGTCTGACTGAAATGTGATAAAACACATGTCCGAAAAGTACCGGGTGGGCAAAATGTCCGGATAAACTTTAAAAGCTTATAAAACCCGGAAAATTAAACAAAATAAAAAACGGCTTGTAGGTTTAGCATCGATATAAGTCACGGGATTTTTTTTAAGATAAGAAAAAAAAACTCTGACGACACATGGCGCTCGTGCAAACGACTGAGTTGGAAGTATGCAAAAGAGACAGGCGATTACAAATATATTGATGCTCTTGATTCAGATCTAATTCTCCGTTACATGCCAACTAAATAAACAAGGATGCTGAGCGAAAAAGACAAGGCTTTATTGGTGAAGCTCTCAAATTTCAATGTGGCCGCGGTAGCCAAGTGGTCAAGGCATCGGATCATGGCTAGCGTGTCATGAATTCGAGCCCATTACCACTGAAGACCTGCCGTGTAGGGAAGTGATGCACGTTAAATCTGTCGAGATCTCAAACGTCCTACCGTTGATGTGGTGTGGTAGTTAGGAGAGGGGGTGACAGCTCAGGTGACTTCCGCGTCAATTGACCATGGTTCAAAATTACGCGGTTCGTTGCCAAAAGCCCTCGTGTAGCTGAACAGTGCGACGTTGATATTCACTCACTCAAATTTAAATTTCATTCATCCTCATCAAGATCTCAGTTTTGGATTTCCATAAAAAGTGAATAGCCTATTATGAACAGGCGATGAAAATTTTAATTCAATTCTCGACCATTTATTTACGTGAAAAGGCCTTTTCATCTATCACAGCCATCAAAAAACGATACCGATCTCAGCTTGAAGTAAATGCAGTTCTCCGTCTTGCATTAACAACATTGGATCCAAATATCCACAATCTTATTTCAAGTCAGCAGGAACATCCATCACACTAGGAATGTATGATGCTAAAAGTTTGATATACTTAAACCATTTTTTAATTGCTTAGTTTTTATAATATAGTTTTTGTTTATTTTATTATGGTTTGTTAATAAAGCTTGCATAATTTGGAGACAATTAATAATTTTATTTAATTAACTAGATACATTTTATGTGTTCTTAGATCACAATTCCTTTATAAATATATTTAACACTTAAAAAATCCTATTAATGGTACGTGGGATTTAAATTATGAATTTAAAAAGTTTGAGGTCAGAAAGTTTGGCGACCGCAGCAATAAGGCATTGTAAAAGAACTTTGACTTTTTTTACATGGAGCAAAAAGAAAACCATAAGTAAATAACTTTATATTCGTGTTTTTTTTTTCTTTGTAATTAATATTTGAAAGTGTAGACATGCTTTTCGGACACCTTGGATCAACCTTCTATTTCAACATTTTCTAGTACTATATTAAAAATAACAAGCAACTAAATATTTTTTATCACTAGATGCAAATTTACAAAAGTAATTTACGAAGCCCGATTGTAAAATAAAGATAAAGATACTCAAATTCAACGACAACGAAAAAGTGCAATGGGTGACTCAAATGATATTCATCAAATTGAGCGCAATGTAATAAAACACGATAAAAATTTTTTATTTAGTTTATACAATCGTACACTTAATGCTATCTCATTTATGACAAATATTTTACGAAGCATCAGAACAGCGTAAGCTGGGTAACAAACACCTTCAGGTGATCCTCAACTCATCAAGATCATCAATTCAACTTCATCTACATCATCAATCAAGTAAATGCAGCATAGCTGTTACATACCACGCAGTGTACAACCCCAATAGTTATAATTTCATTAATAATAACCGTTTGTAGATGGTGTAATTCATCAAAAACGACTATTCACTGCATTGTAAATGCGCATAAATTACACCGACAGAATATCTTTGTAACTGTTACGTAGCATTTTAATTAGGTCCGTTCATAAATTCTCGCAATTCTCATTGTGAAATTCGCCATCTGGTTGGCGAGATCAAACGGAAGCTTTCAATTAAGTGTTCCCATCGATAGATTTTACCTCAGCCGGATGTTTTTCTTTCTTGCATTTTATTTTCCTGTACCCACACACAAAGGGTGCCGGGATTTATAAGTCGGGATGGGTTTCCGCGTTTTCCATTTCCTAGCGACAAAGAGAATGGGTAATATATTCAAAGAAAAGTTGCAGTCTTCTGGAAAAACTTTAATTGTTACAATAGAAATTTTTTTTTCTCTCACGATATTCAAACTCATTTTTATTTGTTTGTTAGCAGCAATTTTACGTATCTCACACATGTTAGGTCTACTTTAATTCTTTACCTATAAACACAGTCACTTATTCATATTATATATAACCCTGTTAAAATTCAAAAGCTAACTATATAACTATAAACAAGGTTTAAGGCTGTCTTCGCTAAAAGTTAAAGAACAGGACCCGAATTTGGATTATTTTTTCAGATATCAAAGTACTCCAACATTAATACAGTAAAATACGTTTAACACGAAAACGCTTAAGACGGAAAATTGGTTAACACGAAATAATACAACAATCCCGACAAACTATTATGTATTTTCTTGTATTTTTTCTCTTAGCACGAAACGTAAATCGTTTAACACGAAAAGACTTCCTTTTTGGGAATGAACAAAATACGGAAAACATCCCCCGGATCGGACTGTTCTACTGTATCATTGGAATAATTCGTTGCAGTAGGTGATGATAATGTGCGTACATCACCAATTATGACAGACAAAGATATTATGGAGTTTGCTCAAAGCTAAAAAAATGTCATTGATGCAGATTCCGACAACGAAAATGAAATGAATAATGCAGCTCATACATATTTTCACAACATCCGAAATAAAGAACGTCATGAAAATATGCACAATTATTTAGACGCGCATTTCAATGATGAAATGAATTTAAGAAAATGGACGATATCGAACAATGCATTGACAATTTAATGCCAAAAAAGGCAATGCAAAGAAGACTCAGTGAACAAATTTTACTAACTGCATAATTCTCATGATAGTTAAATCTTTAGGTACTGGAAAAAGCACGTTTGCGATCAAATATGGAATGCACTCAAAAATTGAGGTAACTAACTTGTAATATTCTCACGTCTTTCAAAGGCATCGAAGAAAATTTGTTAATAAGAAAGTCAGCTTCAACGAAAGTCTGGTTTTTAGCATCATGATCGAGTGTGATTGATTCTCTGTCAACTCTGTTGCTTACATGCAAAATAATTCTTAGAAAACACGAACATATATACTTTCAGGAAAGTTCAATTAAAAAGTCCTGCATCGTTTCGTTTTTAGGATGTTGATAAATTTTAGTGAGGCCTTATTGTATAAGAGACCACTTAATGTGGCCTTCGATAGATATTTAAAAAATCCTGTGGCCGTGGTAGTCAAATGGTTATGGTCTCAAGTTTTATAACCAAAAATGTTCCTATCATCGCAAATTCGAATCCTACTTCCATCTAAGACTTGCCATGTGGAACAATAAGAGTTGATACAAATTAAAGGGAATTAAGATTCAAAGCCCTCTCTCACGTGACGTAATGCGAAAATTAATAGAGGGAGAAACCAGCTCAAATGTAATATTCGTCATTTAATCATTGGTTCAAAATTACGAGAATCCTCGCCAGTAACCATCCCCAGTAACTTCTAGAGCAGGGGTCGGCAACCTTCTAGCCGTGGAGTGCAAAACCAATCTACCAATATGATTCAGCGTGCCAAGCAGTAGAGTATTTTTTAAACAATTCGATTCCTACGATAATACATGCAGAGTTAGCGAATAGAGGACAATATTACAGTATGTATTAATGTTGCATCGTTTAAAGATATTTCTTAACATAAAAATAAACAGCATAAAACAACAACAACAACAACATCTTCAACAAAAATAAAAAAATTAAGATTGTACAGATATTATTTATTTTAAAACGTATTCATTAAAATAAGAAAAGGACAACGTAAACTATATAAGCATTTCCCTTCATTATAATTAAATAAAAAGATTTTTGGGGCTCCCTTTCTACGTATCACACAGAGTTATAATTTTAAATAAAATGTCATAAAATAAAATATTCTGGAGCATTTCGTTTTTTGTTTCAGAGATGCAAGAATTTAACTTTTTGGCAACCATTTGTATTCTTTAAATAAATCTAGATATAAAGTGGAACACCAAATTTTTTACATCCAAAACAAAGCACAGTTATGTTTGTATATACATTAGACGCCTTCTTAGCTAGAAATTACAGGATAATTTCTTTGACCTAGTGATGAAATACTTGGTTAAATCGAATACAGGAAAAATAAAGTAAAAATAATTTCTTAGGAGGACCAGAAGAAGAATCTCAGGGAAAAAACAATACCTAAAACACATATATTCTAAGCTAATAAACATGTTTATTTTAGTTAATATAATCTCAGATTATATCAAAAAACATTTAAATAGGAAAAGCACTACTTTATGCAATAAACACTCGCACATAGCTAGATAATGAATCACTTCATACATCTAGAGTTTCAAGCACTTTATATGTAATAAAATATCTGACAAAATCTACTATTGTTAATCGCGTGATTTTGATGATTTAATAAATATATTTAAATTTAATTGAACTTACAGCTTGGCATTTACAACTGATGCATGGGTCAGAGGATATCCAGGGTACTTCAACCTCCACTCCTTCCTTCTCGCAAAACACTGGAGAGCCTGAAGTATGAAATTAAAAAATTACTGGAAAGAAATTATACATATATATAGAATAAGTTAAAATGATAAAAGAGTAAGTTAAAATATATTATAAAATTATTAAAGAATAAGAGTTATAAAAGATATTTTATTATTCTATTAAATATCTAAATTATAATAATAATTTCAAAGATTCCGTTACATACAAGTGAAGCTTATAAAAGGGTGTTGAAAATAAGCAGTTTCATTTTAAAAACGGAATTTATAAATTAGACTCCTGTGTCGGGAAAGGATTGATCAAAGCGAGGATAGATATTTTAACGAAAAAAATTATTTTATGCACAAAAATACAAATGTCCCCCTCATTTCAAAAACGACAGGACATTTTTGTTTAACTAATATTTTGATTTCAGGTTTATGAAGGAACTGTGTATGACGATCAGTAGCGTACCCAGACTACTTTTGTGAGAGGAATTTAAATAGAGAAAAAAAAACATATAGAGACCAAAGGCCCGAGACGTGATTTTTGTACTAAAAATCTCTTTGTGTATGGGCGTGGTTTACATGCCAAACCCCACCTTCACTCATGACGATACGATTTTATTGAAATACCTACACAAAACTTAAGCATATCGTAACCGACAAACGTTTTGTAAAATATTACATTTAATAGATGTCTCAGAGAGAGAAATTCCAATATATAAGACATGGTAGAACAATCTTAAAGATCTTGCCATGTTACCAAGACATAAAGCAGTTGCCGAGTTTTGTCTGGCTACTAAATACAACTGTCTCCTCAAACATTTTTATCGAATTCGTGTTGCACAGGCCCCTTTCAGCAAGCTCTGTGATATTTGGGAGGACATGGACGCTGACCACATTCGCCGCTGCCCAGCACTAAAGGGCTCCTCTTTGTGCGATCTTTATTGGCAAACAAGGGACTTTTACGGGGTTCAGACTTTTCTCGCCACGTTTTTATTTCCTACTTTGTTTTATCTGTTTTTTGTTTGTTTTGTTCCAACCCCCTTGTGGTGTTTTGGTCTTTTGCAACCCTGGCCATTGGAAATAAAAAAAAATAATGCCTCAAATTAATTTATTAATTTGAAACGAATATTGAAGAAAATGAAACATTATATAGTTTCTATATCACTTTAATAAATATAGAGAGGAGAGATCAAGGGTGGGCAAATAGCGGATAGCAAAAAGGTTCTTACGGCCTGCCAAGACAGACAGAAACCCAAATAGACAGAAAATGTTATCTATATTTGGGTTGATATATATTTCGGAGCAAATTTTTTCTTGCATGAAGATCAACAAGAGTAAATGTAAATGAAAGATGTGTGCCTGGCATTAACTTTCAGGTTGGGATAAGAATTCAATAAGTAATCACATTCCTTATTTCAAAAAAATTGAAGAAAAGAGTGATTATATATATATATATAGTCAAAATTTTTCTCTAAAGGGAGAGAGAGATGAATAAACATTAAGCAAAACTGAAAAAACTTGAAATTGCAAGGCAACCAGACAATAGATTTTAAAAGGATAGATGAAAAATTAAAATAATAGTTAAATATAAAAATATAAAGTACGAATACTACAGTATTATAAACATCTCTGACTTAGAGAACAGCTTATATATAAAACAATTTATATAAAAGTGGGGTTACAAATGTACCATATATATATATATATATATATATATATGAAATAGACGTTGGCCGTTGAAATGTATTTCTTAATATGATCGCTATTGTTGATGGTTTCTTTGGCTGGGATTGACGAGGCAGTCTGGTGATTAATTAAAACTATTTATTTCACATCTTAAACACATAAAACATTACAAGGACGACACAATACACACAATACCAGCACAAAACAAGCTGCAGCCGGGTACATGTTAATGCAAATACAGAAGCGAAAGAGAGAACGGTCTCCAGGAATCTCGGTATTTATAGGCCGCTTAAATCACATGATCTGAGTGGGTAGCTAGTTGTAATTCAAAATATTCTCGCTAGGCGGATGGCTAATTTAGTACTAAAACGTTGGTCCTGAAGGGATGGACCATAGATAGTTAAAAGTTATTTTAAAGGATTATATTACTGGGATTATTACATATATATATGTAATAATTCCCAGTAATATAATCCTTTTAAATATCTTAATTATCTGGTCCATCCCTTCAGGACCCACATTTTAGTAATAAATTAGCCATCCGCCTAGCGAGAATATTTTGAACTACATCTAGCTACCCACTCAGATCATGTGATTTGAGCCGCATATAAAAACTGGGATTCCTGGAGACCTCTCTCTTTCGCTTCTGTATTTGTCTGCTTCAACATGTAGCAGGGTGCAGCTTGGTTTGTGCTTGTGTATTTTTGTTGTGTGTGTGTGTATTGTGTCTTCCTTGTCTTTCTTATGTGTTCAAGATGTGGAATAAACAAGTATAACATCAAGACTGCCTCCTCAATAATATAAATAATGCAACATCAATCGTCAAAAATAGTAATCTTAAAAAGAAATACCATTCCAACGGTCACGTCTATTACATATATATAGATATATATTATATGGTACATTTGTCTCATTAAATTGATTCTAAAATGAAATATGCTTGCAGATTATAGAAATTAGATAATATGAAATTAGCATGATTAATAAATTGAATAAAACTTTAACTGTTTTTTAAATTTATATTTATTGATTTTTATGGTGCAAATTATATTTTTTCCGAGATGCGAAGTTAATTAATGAATGCAATCATTTTTAAAAAGTGCGGCCTTCCGGTGTCCTTTGCAATCACAATGTGGCCTTTTTGGGCCAAAACAATTGCCCACCCCCTAATATAAATCAATATTCAATTTTACTTTATAAATTTAATTAGCGATACCGAAAACGTACGAGTCAGTGAATAAATTTGTGCAAGGCATCTCTCTTAAATATACTATTTCGCCAAGCATCGCTGTTACTTCTATTATCTTTGAAATAAATCCCTTTCAATCCGCAAGTCAAATATATTCGTACTGTAATTGAAAAAAACATAATCACTGTCATAGGAACAAATAATTCCGTCTACCGTGTTGTGAAATCTGCGGCGTCAAGAAAAGAAAATACGGCAAGTGAAATTATTACCGAAGGACAAGGTCTCAAAAACACCCCCGAGGTCTTACAGAGTTGTCAGTTGCCTTGCTCTCCTACAAGACTGACGCCACAATTAGTGGCGCCCGGATTTAAGAGAAGCTGCAACAGAGTAATATGTATCCTCGTTTCCCAAAAGCCATCACTCTTTTCCAAGACGTTCCTAAACGCTTTGTGTCAGGAGTGAACAACTAACCTGTGCCTTTTGCGTATTTCTCATTTATATCATTATTAACATTCCACCCCCACTGCAGTTTACTTAGAGCCGTAAAGGCAACCAACGCCCACATCTGGCCATCTTTGATATTCAAGCGACGATTCCTGCGAGTCTCTGACCTTTTCTCACCCCTTCCCATTTCGGCCACAAGGATGTCCGGGTCTGAGGATCGGAGAAACTACGCCTTTGATTCGTTTCTCGGAATTGAATTTCTACTTGGTACCGGTCGAGGCCCCTCTCACTAGGCTGTTATGGATATTAGAAGCCTTGAGAAGCACTTTTTTATTGTTTTTTTTTCTCAACAGAAGGATAGAACCATTATGCTAAGTGTTACTTTGTTCGGAAACAGTCGGTTTAGAATTGGAATTATAATCAATAACATTGAGTAAATTTTCCAAGTGTGCGAGAACTGTAACGGATGAGTTATCCCATCCATTAAGTATACGAGAGTTAGAAGGAAAACTAGCCACATAGTCAAAACACCACAATTTATTTACTATTCTCAACAACGACTTAAATTCAACAACTCCAGGTAAGAAATGCACCAATTGATAAATATAGGAGCAATAGCGAAGTAGACGAGATAATTGGAGATTTAATAATAAAGTGGATCACTTCGCACTTCCAAGCACAATACACCTTTATATATTTGAAGATAATTTCTAAAGTTATCCAATCCAAACGGACCGAATCCAATTTAACAACTAATTGGCCAAACCGTCAATCTTAATATTAAGCAAATAATCTACGAAGTGCTCTCGTCTAGCTTTACTTTACCTTAAATTAATCTTCACGCTATCCTTTAGCTCTTCTAGCCTCTCTCTCTTTCGAACCCGAAAGCTAATACTTAAATACACGACATAATTTACATACATCGCTTCTTTTTCTCGGGAGGAAGTTTTCAATTGAATAATATTTAAAGAAAGCAATTTCCCAAGAGGATTGTCAGGAAAAACGTGGATAGCCCCGTTACAGAACCTTCAGTTAACTGACTTTGATTTAACCAATCAATTATTATTAACAACACATAATTATAAGTTATATTACAGTATAAAATAAGGGTTCGCAAAGAGGGGTTTTTTTTGCAGTTCGCCAAAAAAAGTCAGAAAACCAAATATATATAGAGTGCGTGTTTATTAACATACCACAGTGAAGCAACACGAGAACTACTGGCGACGGACCTCGCCATTTTGAACCATGGTCTAGTGACAAAGATGGTACCTGAGATGGTACCCCACTTTCAATGCGGGAGGACTTTGAATCTACAGATTTATTGTGCATCAGTCCCAGTGCCAGTATATCCATTGGGCACTTAGAGTGGGCGCCCAGGGCCCCGGATGAGTTGGATTTAACCAGATTTTTTTCTGGTTATAAATTTCGATCCTCCAGTACCAAGGGGTCTGTAGATCTTCTGCACCCAGGGCCCTAAATGAGCCTAAATCGACTCTGCAGTGACACTAGGCTAGAATTCATGGAACGCCAACCAAGAGTCTGTGGCCATAGCCACTAAGCTACCACCAAGAGTCAGAAAACCAAAAAAACATAAAATGTTCTATATTTCAGTCGACATATAATTGCCAACAAAGTTTTTCTTGCATGAACATCATCAAGAGTAATTATGGATGCAAGTTAGCTGGCATTAACTTAAGGTTGTGATGAGAATTTTATATAACCCACACAAGCAATCTCACTCCTTGATATTAAAAAAAATTCAGCCTGAAAAGTCTGAAAGGGTACATTTTTTTGTCTCATTAAGTTCTAATTCTAGTTCTAGTGATTCTAAAATTTAATACGCTTGTAGCTATATATGATATAAAAATTGCAAAATAAATAGAGTAAAAATACTGCAATGTTATTCATTTTATATTAATTGATTTTTACGACACAATTTATACCTTTCCCGAGATGCAAAGTTAACTAATGAATGCTATCATTTTAATAAGGTGGACCCTCCGATACTCTTCTCTTCCATTATGTGCCCCTCGATCCAAATCAATTGCCCTTCCCCGCCCCTTCTTGGTATAAAAAGTGCTCCTCTACCTTACTGGGTCAAAAATATTAATTTTTCACGGCTTTTTGAACACTATTCGTATTGTAGGAAGCAAGTTTTCTTACATTAATTTGCAACATTATTTTTAATGTTATATAAGGTAATTATCGTATTTATATATTTCGATTCTAAGCTACACCCCTAATTCCCAAGACATTTTAGTGAAAAAATGAAAAATAGTGTAAAATAGTTTACACACATCGATACCCAATATTTAAGAAATTAAAAAAAAAACTAAAATGAGAACTAATAAATGAATAGTTTAATTATTTTACCAGTATTAAAAACTTTTAAATGTGTATTTTAAATGTATTTAAACAATTTCTCTACTATCAGAATTATGTTCAATTTCCCCCATCCAATGAATTTTTCAGTCGTCGATTCTAAGCCGCAACCAATTTTGAATAGCTTTAACATGAGCAAAAAAGAGTGTGGCTTTTAGATTAGAGGAAATACGGTAAAACAGAACTAAAGTGCTTCCCTCTCTTTTTGGTTTTGATTTTTTATCAAAACGCCACACTCTAAAGCAATCCGAATCTCCTCTCCGCATCTAAATTATTTTCTAAAATCAAATCCAGATCTAAAAATATTGAGGATCAATGCATTACGGGCATATTAATTTTTAATAATTCTTTTCCATACAGGTTGCATAGTATCTTCAGAACAACCTTTTTAATAATTTGGTTAAAATACTGGTTATAAGGTTTGAAAACGAATCAAAATATTAATATATGTACCATGATCTGAAGTCCTCGGAGAGTAAAATAAGTGAGTAAGTGAATATTAACGTCACACTATTCATCTAATCGAGGGCTTTCGCCGACGGACCTCGTAAGTTTAAACCACGGTTAAGTGACGAGGACACATGAACTGGCATCCCTTTCTCCTAACTTCCACACCACAACCAACGGGAAGATGTTTGAGCTTCGACAGCCTCTTCTGCACGGTGGGTCTTCAGTGGTACTAGGCTGGTACTCATGACGCGCCGGCCACGAGTCCGTTACCTTGACCACTAGACTACCGTGGTCCTTGGAGAGTAATCCAAGAATAGGCAAATCATATTAAAGTATTGAACATCAAGGTATCCTACCAACGAACTTAATGTATTAAAGAATATAGACTGATAAACAATAAGAATGCGAGTAGGAAGTCCCAATCCGCCAAAGAGTGTCCTTGGATATTCTCACACGCGGAAGTCGACTGATGATCGTTTTCATCACTTGGCTATCAAGTAACTTTATTGTAATATGAATTCAACCCATGACAGAGGGTCTACAACAAATTTTCATCCGTAAACATCAATTAAAATATTTAACAAAAGAATGGCCGAGAATGCTTTTTATGGCTCAGGGTTAAAGAACTAGAAATTGATTTATATTTAACTGTAAAAAACAAACAACTTATATTAATTAGTTATTTTAACATAAGAAAAAATTATTGAGCCCTCTCAAATTAACGAAAAATTCTCACTTTCGGAAGACTGTGTCACGTTAGATGGATTCTTCAACTCAATTTTATGCATTAAAAACAATTTCAAACCGTCAACCGTAAGAACAAAGCGAGTAAATCATAACGTAAAATAAGTTGAAGTGAATTGTGTATAAATTAACTAATCCAACAAAAGTATATTTTCTGAAACTTCGGATGGAGAGAGTTGAATAATATTTATTAATGTCGTACTATATAAAGCAACTCGAGATTGGCACTGGCAACGGAACTCGTAATTTTGAGCCATGTTTAAGTGACAAAGAAGACACCGGAACTGGCAAACCCCTTTCCGAATTTCTACACCAAGCTAACGGGAGGACTTCCTCGACGGATTCAACGAACATTAGCTTCTCTACACGAAGGTCTTTAGTGGTACTAGACTCGAACTCATGACCATGACCATTGGGCAATTTGACATTTTACAGCCAGAATAGATGAAATTGTGGGGTGAGTGAATATTAACGTCGCACTGTTCAGCCACACACGAGGGCTTTTGGCGACGGACCTCGTAATTTTGAACCATGGTCAAGTGACGAGGACGACAGCTGAGCTAGCACCCTCTCTCCTAACTTCCACACCACACCAACGGGAAGATGTTTGAGCCTCGACATTTTTAACGTGCATCGCTCTCCTTCACGGCGGGTCTTTAGTGGTTCTGGGTTCTAAATAACATGCCTGCCATGATTCGATACCTTGACCACTTGGCTATCACGGTCGATGAAATTGTGGGAACTATTCGTCGTGTCGGGACCATCACATCACTTTCTATATGATTATTCAATGTTTACATACTGGTATGTATTGACAATTTATTAAAATTTAATTATAAATTAGTGGGGGAGGAAGAAAAATTGACATGGGATTTATTCTAAGGTTTGAAGAACCAATTCTCCATGCAGAAAAAAACCACATAAAACTATTTGAGGGGGGAGGGGCTCCTGTTCTTTTACAAATGTCTCAATTCTTGATCAACTTTATTTGCCTCTTTAAATCAATGGCCTATAAAGCCAGAAATATTTTGAACATCATAAGCTCTTTATGACTTAAGAAGCTTATTATTGAAATGTAGTACTAAGACTATTTCGAAAAATATATCCACAACTTTTCACTTTATCTAAATTCTGAAAAATAAGTTTTAGCTATTCTAAATCAGTAGATGATAACTTATCGTTATTAATTTATAATCAATAGCTTGATTTTTTCAGGTTCAAAATTTTTTAAACTTTCGTGACATAAAAATCTGTTTCCCAAAGACGCAGTTTTTTAAAAAAAGTATCATTTGTTTCTAACAAATAAACTTAATTAATCACTTAAATTACACTAATATAAGATTTTATTTAAACAAATAATAAACGAAAGCAATTAAATCCTTTTAATTAAACTTATCCATCAGAGATCGTACTTAGATTAAATAAATACGAATTCAGTTCAGCCGAACCTGGTCTGGATACGATTCCCCAAACAACTTACCCGATTCCGGTTTAGTGCTTTCCCGCCAAACTCCACCAGAGCGAAGGTCATGTGAGAACCTTGACTTACCTACGCTTGAAAAAAAAAGTGAGTTACGGCTCTTGGCGAGCGCCAAGCTTTAAATATAAATATTTTAGTCGCATGCCCACAGACGCATTCAAGTCAAGGCTTTACAGGTATAGGGGAAATGATCTCTCGCTGGGTTTCTTTTACCGTCAACGAGATCGTTTGGTACGAATCGCAGACGAGATTTTTAGAACTTTTTAAGAGGAACACTTCTCTTCTTCTCTCTGGTCTTTGGCGCGAAAAACAATTTATTTTTCTCATGTTTTTCTTTTCTTTAGATAATCTACGTTCATTGCAATATATGGTGAATTTAGGGGAATATATTTTACAAAGATAAAAAAAAAAAAAAAAAAAAAAATAGATTTGTAAGACAAAATCTGCATGTGATACATTTAATGTTTTTTTTTACTATTCGGGGAAATTTTAAAATTCGGAGAAAACTAAATATTTCACTTATAATTAGCATAATCAATATGGCATTCAAAATTCAGAATAAACATAATCAAACAGGTGCATTTTTTCATATTTTTGTTTTTATAAAACTTTTTATGTTTTGTGCTAAATAAATAAATTCCGAACCTTTTCATTTGGTTTAGTCATCACATACCGTTCATATTCTAGTGACGTGATGTAGTGGAGAAAAATGGAATTATACGAAATACATTGTTCCTTACCATAGTTTCATAAATATGATTTGTTTTGTCACTTTAAATTTTTAAATTGCAAAACACTGTGGTAAAATTGAATTGTATTTAAAATTTTAAATCACATACATTAAATTTATATCTTAGAAAAGTCAAATAAAAGTTTAAACTTCAAATTAAAAACAAATTTTTTTTAATAAAAATTTTAATTTATTTATAACAATTAAATCATTTGAATTACTTTTTTAAAAAGACAATTTTAAATGAAACATAATAAGCACTTTGGATGTTTTAAAAATGTTAGTTATATTCAAGCAATTATACGTATATATTTACAACATTCAGAACATAGCTTCGGTAAAAATAATTGTTTAATTTCTGTAAACAAGATACCTTGTATAATATCAACATATATTATTTTTGAATTATACGTATATGAATTTCAAACAGTTGTTACTTGTTTTAAAATGAATTTAAGCCATATGTATATTATTATTGTTTTTGTTATTTTAAACTTTTTTAATCTCACTGCAATTGAGGTAAAGCTGCAAAAAGTTTATCAAATTATTTTTTCATACTTCCGTACCAACTCATAAAATTTATCCAATTGAGAAAAAAAAATTTTTTAGGTGTTATAAGAACACATTGTGGTATTTATTCTTTGGTATCGATTTTTTATTATATCATTTAGTTGACTTCTCCTTATTTAAAAATTAAAAGTTTCAAATAGAGCAACTTGTTTAAATTCTACAAATAGCTTAGGTATAAGAATCAATAAATTTGAAATGTTTTTAATGTAATTTAAAAATATATAAATCCGTACAACTGGTTTCTGTTCCTTTTGTACAAAATTTTCTTGAATTTATTTTTTACAATTCGGAACATAATGAAATTATGAAATCAACTTATGAGTAATTTATATTTTAAATATTTTTCTAGAGAAAATTCGATTATTTTGAGTCGCCATTTTGTCTGAGTAAGTGTGCAATTTAAAATTTAATCCGCGCTAGAAGCCATAAAATTGTCATGGAAACCCCATTTCTGCATTTCAATTTGAGTTTCGTTGCTATGGTGATACCACTTACGCGTTTTAGTTTTCTATTTATAGATTTTACGAAAGAGAATCGCGTGAAAAATCGTAATAATTCTATTTGCATACGTTGTTCTCAAAAATATAAGTTGATCAGAATTATGTACCCTAAAAAAAGAATTTGTTCACACTGAAATAAATAAATATATTTGATACACAAAAGTTCAATCACAAGATAGTATTGTTTTTATATAAACATACTTTGGAATATATTTGTGTATGATATCCCATAGCGCTTTGAATTGATTCAAAATTTCTGTATAAAAAAATTCACGACATATTTTTTCATCGCTTGAATTAAAATTTAACAGATTCCGGGTGCGTTTATTATGCAAAGCATATTAGCTATTTAAAAGTTATTTAATGTGTTTATAAATATAAAATATTTGCAATAAAAAATATGTTTTTATTTTTTAAAGGTAATTTTTCTATACAATCACGTAAATGACAGTAAATATGAAAAAGGTTATTGAAATGTAATAATTAAGGGTATAAAAATTTTAAAAAATTATAACACTGAGATATAGAAAAGACTATCGATAAGTTTAAAAAAACTCAGTATAATATATATATATATTTCAAATTAAATTGAGAGAATTTTTTTTAAAGATAATTTCTCTATACAATCGCATAAATGACAGTAAATATGAAAAAGGTTATTTAAATATTATAATTAAGGGAATAAAATTAAATATAATTATAACACTGAGATATAGAAAAGACAATCGATAAATTTAAAAAAAAACTCAGTTAATATGTATATTTTTCAAATTACATTGAGAGAATAACTTACATTATGTGTGTATCTTGGGAAACAAGATAAATATTATATACGTATATCTGGGTTTTTACTTCAAGAGCTCCAAGTTATATTTGTGTATCAAAATGAATGAGTATTATAAACTTTGATCGACACTCCGGCTTTTCTTGAGAATTTTAGGTGGACATGGTAGCCAAGCGGACAAGGTATCGGATCATGGCTAGCGTGTCGTGAGTTCGAGCCCAGTACCACTGAAGTCCCGCCGTGTAGGGAGCTCAAACGTCTTCGTGTGGTGTGGTAGTTAGGAGAGGGGTGCCAGCTCAGGTGTCGTCCGCGTCACTTGACTATGGTTCAAAATTACGCGGTCGGTCATCAAAAGCCCTCGTGTACAGTGCAACGTTAACATTCAATCACTCACTGAGAATTTTAGATCTTCATTAGCAAGACATGAGGGAAATAAGTGTTTATTAACCAATTGGCGACGGACCTCGTAATTATGAACAGTGTTTTTTTCATTGAGAACATTTATAAATCCCCATGCACCACAAAGTATCACACGGGGGGCTTACAGAAATAAGCATGAAGCATACAACACAAAGGAAGATGGAATTTTAAAGTCATGTGTGTGTGTGTGTGAAGGATTACAATACAAACATCCATGCCTTCTCCGGGATTCGAACCCAGGCCCTACGGCACCACAGTCAGCGTCATTAACCATTATAATCGGATGAGCGGCATGAAAAGTGGTTCAAGTGACGAGGACAACTGAGACGGTATTCCACTCTCCGAATTTTTCCACCACGCTAACGTGAGAACTTTGAGCCACATGGCAGAATTAACGTGCTTCAGCCCCTCTACACGATTGGGCTTCAGTGATTCGAACCCACAACTTCGGCCACGAGTTTGTGACCATGACTATTAGGCTACAGCGGCCACAAGAAACGGGGAAAAGAATGGAAAAACATCAACTAAGTCATGCCGCGATGATGACGAAAACTATTAAGATGACTGACTGAGCGTCGCATTATTCAGCTACTCAAGGGCTTTTGGCGACGGACCTCGTAATTTGAAACACCTGAGCTCTGGCACCGCTCTCCTAAATTACACATCACACCAACGAGAGGACGTTTGAGCTTCGACTGATTTAACGTGCATTGCCGCCCTACATGGCGGGTCTTCAGCGGTACTACGCTCGAACTCATGACTCGCCGGCACGAGTCCGTTATCTTGACCATTAAGCTATCGCGGCTACAAACTATTAAAAAGACAAAATTGGTTAAATCTTTGACAAGAGCAAGATGGCGCGGAATATTTTTCTAAATACCGTATTTACTCGAATCTCAGCCTCACTTTTTACCCCTATGTTAATGCTATAGAAAATTGGGTGCCGCGTAGAATCGAAGAGAAAAAAAATTCATTGATAGGACAATTAGAGCAATTACAAGTTCATGTATGTATTTGAAAGTTTATAATGCTGATAAAATTACTAATTATTTACTTCTTACTAGTTCTTTTAAATTTACTTTAATTTCGTAAAATTGGATAACGATAAACTATTTTTCATTTTTTTACAAAAATTTGTTGAGAATTTGGGGTGCGGCTTAGATTCAATGGCGGCTAAGATTTGAATAAATGCGATATTATGTATTTGTAATTTTTTGTATTTATATTCTTTTAGAAAAGCAAATAACTAGATTTGGAAAGAAGAATCGTAAGTGTTTCGGAGTGAAAAACGAGATGGAATTTTTTTCATCTTATGTTCATTGATATAAATATGTGTGTAAATTGCCACAGGAACAATCTTTGTAATATACTATAAATAGATTCCCGAAGTACTATCACCTTCAGAGAACTTTTAGTGAAAGCAGCATCGAATAAAAACGAATTCAGAATTTTTTTACAACGCTTGAAATATTTTGATACCTATTAATTGGAGAAAATAATGTCTAAAAAAATTATAATCTCTATCCATCTAGATTATAGGTTCTCAACGTGGGCGATAGTGCCCCCTTGTGGGTGTTTGAGGCTTTCAGGGGGGCGTTGAGATGGCACGGAGGGGCTTGGGCAGATTAACCAAAAAAGACTAAAAAAAACACGCTGATTTTTACTAACAAAAGTAAACTTTAATATTGTTTACCTTATGTTGATTGTATGTATTTAAATCATTCCTATATCACATGTACGAAAATTCACATATTTCGGTAGTACGGGAAGTGGATGAAAAACTTAAAAGATTACATTAGATCCAGACGTACATTAAACTGAATGACATAGTGCATTTTAATTTCTGTAGTGCACGTGTTGTCTTTGTCTGTGAGCAGTAGGAAACATGTTTCATCCACTGCATTTCATTACGTATATTATCCAAGAAACATAATTAAATATGTTAATCAGGAATTAACGTGATTCTTTAAAGGCTGAAACTATCAATTTATATTTATTTTGAAAGCAATAGTTTATTATGAATTACTTCGTATCATCAAAACCCTTGCCTATTTTTATAACAGGTAGCTAAAACTTTTATTCCACTCTTTTAAATGAAGAAATTCAGTAGCGTTCCAATTCCAAGAATATCCTACCTATGACTAAAATATATAATATTACACATTTAAATATAGTTGTGGCAATAGATATTTCAGATTGGCAAGTAAAAAAACTGAGACAGAAAAAAAATGAAATTAAAAAAATATATTATTTTAATAATAGGATATTTTTTAAAACTTAACTCTTGTTTTCATCATGTAATATGCACACTCTTGTTTCTCTAGAGTGGGAGGGGAGGTATAGAAATATTCACTAGAAAGGGGGTGGTATCGAAATATTCATTAGAAAAGGGGGCGATATCGAAATATTTATTAGAAAAGGGGGCGCCAGTTCAAAAAAGGTTGGGAACCTATGATCTAGAACGTATAATTGTGATTAGGGGATAATAGTCTTTGTTGCTCCATATCCCACAAAATTTATAACTGTAACTGTAGTTTGTGTAAATTAATATCTTATGTCTCTTGATATAAATATGTATGTAAATTAACAAATTTTCCATTTAATTTAGGCTCAAGCTTTGTAGATTTTGTCCCCAAAAACGGAATGTTTTTCTTCATTTCTCTCCGATTTTAACCTATTTTTTTCCTTCCACAAATGAAAGAAAATGCTTACATTTTCTAGCTATATAGTAAAAATAAATAAAAAGTCATACATAGAAAAAGCGGCAATGAATAATTATTCACGAAAAATTGCAATAAAAACAATTTTTTTTTCAATATATAGCTCCAAAATATTTTCCTTTTTAGTTCCAATATATCACTCATTTTCATCGAAAAGAAAAAGAAAAGGAAGGAAAATTTTAATATTCTTAGGTCAGAAACGTACCTAAAAAAGCATTTTGTTGACGCATACCAAAGATAACCTTTCGACATTTTTCCATTTTTATACTTGAATTTCCGCAATTAAGGATTTTGATAAATTAGATGACCTCCAATAGGCTTTCTCACCTCTCATAGTAATCACACGGTTCAAGTATTTGCCACAAAGAATTATATTTTATGACTTCGACATTATAAAGATTTTGATCAAATGAAGAGGGTGGAATTTATAGAGTCAATGATTTGTTTCATATCTATCCCGTTTACAATTTTTTTTTACTTTGAAATTCTGGTATGTTTCAGATGTTTTTACCAGTTAATGGAGTGTATCAGTTAGGAATAAAGTTTTTTTAAAAAGCCTAAAGCCGTGCTTCCCAACCTTTTTATGGCCGCGGACCGGTTAACGTTGGATAATTTTACCGCGGCCCACTGAAGTGGGAGAGGGGCTTGATAGCTTATACCAAAGGTCTTCAACCTTTCAGCTGTGGAGTGCCAAACCAATCTATCCATATGATTCAGCGCGCCAAACAGTAGGACATTTTTGAAAATTTGATTCCCGCTATAATGCATGCAGAAACGTCACTAATATAGAGATCTAGAGTCAATAATATAGATTAACAATTTATTATATATTAATTTTGCATCATTTAAAGATATTTCTTAACACAAAAAATAAAAAGCATAAACTATAATTTGTTTTTATCAAGAATTAAAAAAAAATTAAAATTGTACATCCCCCCACATAAAAAAATGCAACTCTTGTAATACATGTTAACAGCCTGAGATATGTTATTTAACATTTTTCTGTAGAAATCTTCACACAGCAAAATAATAACAATAATAATAATATGATATAGTCAAGATACTTCTCTTACGGATTTGTATTGTTACGAATTTTGTGTAATGAATACTGAAAATAGTGTGAATCATTTATATATGGATACGTAATACGTTAATATTACTTTCTGTTGTATTAATTTTATGCTATAATTATAATATTCGCAAGCAATGCCGTTCGTTATATTATAATGGTGATTCAATAGAGACTTGGGGATAGAGCCAAGACAGCATCATTTTTGGCGACCATATATATGGGTACTTCTGGGAATTATTGGAGAAATCTATTAATATCACGATTTATAACGTGAGAGGATCTTTCGAAAAATCCGTGCAGACTATACATAGAAGACGCTCGCTGAAGCTGAATTAGTACTGTTTTGACTAGTGAAGAGTCGACTAGCGATTAGTTGCTACGATCGAACGAGCGAGTGCAAGCGAATAATCTTAATCATTACGTATTTGTATTTTAATGTGAGCGCCATAGAAGATGTGAAGGCCTTCTGGGATTTATTAAGCAAATTTCTGTGCCGTATCCTGTATTTCCAGGATAGTTTTCCTGTAATAAATTTTCATCGCTCTTGAAGAATTGTCTTGTTCTTTAAGACTAATATCATAAAATCCTCGAACCCCGATCTGCGTAACAGTATTATAGATTTCCAATAGTTTTAACTTTAAAAACAAAAGATTGTCTTGCTGATTTTGTATTGTTATCAATTATTATTATAACGTTAGTACATAATCCATGAAAATACACTGTAGTGTAACTTTCTAAACTTCATTGAAAATTTTCCTTGGTCCTTTACTTTTAAAACAGCCATGTTTATAGCTCTAGCAGATAAATGAACCACGCATTTCGCAATGGTCTACAGGTAGAAGGTTTGAAATTCGTTCCCCAAGGACTTTAATACAAACTAATTGAAACTACGACTGAATTCAACATTAATAACATCATCTTCAATAATCATGCAAATCAAAAATTAAGAGGCAACTCATGTCTTTGTAGTGGCTGTGAAAGCCTAGTAGTTATGGTCACGAACTCGTGGCCGGCGTGTCCTAAATACGAGCCACAGTGTCACTATAGACCTGAGTTGTAGAGGGACTAATAGAAGTTAAATTTATCGTGCTCAAGTCCACGTAGGCTAAGACGGCGTGAGTGAGTGAGTGAGTGATTGTAGTGTTTAATGGCGCAAGAGCCAATTTTGGGCCACACATTTGTTAAAATATTATCTTAAAAATGCAGATGAAATATAAAATATATACATATATATATATTTATATATATGCATGTATCTGTGATCTAGACGTGAAAAAAAGAAAAAAAGAAAAGGAATGACAATAAAGAGGGTCGAAAGTAGAGAAGGATCACTAGGGTACCCCGGGGTCGTGACACCCGTCTTTACCAAAGACAGTAAACCCCTTGGGGAAAGAAAAAGATCACTAGGGCACCTCGGGATTATGACACCCGTACTCACCTAAAAAGGTGAGCCCCTGAGGCGCTAAGGCGGCGTAGTGTGGTACTTCGGTGAGAGGAAAGGGGGTGCCAGCTCAGGTGTCATCCTCATCCGTTGACCGAGGCTCAAATTTACGAGGTCTGTCCGTCACTAATAGCCCTCGTGTGACGTTAATAACTCACTCATGTCTTTGTAACTCAATTATGCATCATATTTGTAGATCATAAACACGCAATAACCAAATAACTTCTAGAAGTAATAACATGGAAAAAAAATATTCTCATCCTTTTAAGGAAGCCTGATTTTGTTTATCAATGAATATATATAACTACCCTTCATCTAAATAGTTGTAAAAAAGCGATTTAAGAATATTTTTAATAAACAAACACAAGGATCATATATATTTTTTATTTTACAAAACTCTCGCGCAGAAAACAGTTAAGCACACGAGCAAATTTTCTTAAAAAGTTAAGTACTATTTATTTGGAAGATAAGATTCAATAAAGGATGACTGTCCATCTTGGGAAATTAGGAAGTAAATAGCACTTCTCTGTTATCCCTCTTTTAGTTTTAAAAAAGACTCCAGAGATACATCCGTAAACAAAATTCAATTTTTTTCGGGAGAGAAAAAAAACGGAATTGTTATACTTCCGTAATAATAATATTCGAAGACGCATTCATCGATTTGTCTTCATCGAAGGGGACTTGGCGACCATACTCCTGACGCCTTAAGGGAGGTGGAGGAAGATTTCTTACGGAGATAACGGTGTCTTCACGTCATAATGTATGTCCTTCATCTTCCGACTAATAGGCGTGGGCAGAGGTCGTGATTTATACGGAGATAAAATCTAGGTCACGAAATTATACAAAAGGATTATTGAAAGACCGTTTCATATAACAGGAATGAGGGATTTTATGCACTTAGTATTCAAATGGGGATACTTACTGACACGTTATAAGGTTCTTCTCTTTCGATTTCGCGTGTTAGGTTCGATGAGGAGAGGGGGTGACTCCACTCAGTGAGGAGAGGGAAACGTGTGACCTTCCGGGCCATTAACTACGGCTTTTTCAATAAATTTAAATTCTAAAGAAGAAATCGTATCGATTTCATATCTTTTTTCTTTGTTTATTTTTTATTTATCACCAAAATGATACTGTAGAAAAGTGGTCAGCAACCTTGTAGCTGTGGTGTGGCAAACAATTCTACCAATACGATTCAGGGCGCCACTCAGTAGAGAATATTTGAAACCATTCGATTTCCGTGGGGCAATGCATGCAGAATTAGGGGACAGAGGTCAGGAAGACAGATTTAGAGTTTTATTATAATTAATTATGCATCATTTAAGGATATTTATGAGCATAAAAATAAGCAATAAAAAATAAAACTATTCCTTCAAAATAAATAAAAAATTAAAATTGTACATATATACAGTCGACTCTCGATAATTCAAACCTTCGATAATACGAACCTCTCGATAATTCGAAGTATATGCGCAGTCCCTAGAAAAACTCTTAATAATCTACAACATGCAATAATTCGAAGTTTATCTTATAAAACTCTCAACAATTCGAACACTCACTATCATGTACAGTCCTATAGCAAACAGGTTGGAGCTTACCAGTTCTGCATTGTATTGTCTCCGCGTGTCTCCCCTGTAACGTAGCTCCTTTAATGACTATCTGTCTGCTACCCCTTCTTTGTTTTTTCCGGTTCATCAGGAGAAAAAACACTTTTATTCGTTTCCTTCTTCAAGTAGACAATAGACCAACCGCCCCTGTTGTCAGCCGTCCATAACTTTCGTTTAACACACGGACTTGTTACACTTGTGTTCAGAAAGGATGATTCAACTGTTGTGAAGATGCGTAGGATTGTGTATGAAAGTATTCTTTTAATACAGGACTTTTGGCTTCTGTATAATATTTATATTGTTTTATGTGTACTTTATAAAAATACTTTAAAATAATTTGATACATATGCACACAATTGTTACATAGTTTTAAATTTAAATAAAAACTATCTTCGTGCATTTTTTAAAGTTTTATTCTACCCTCTTGATAATTCCAACTCTCGATAATTCGAAGTTTTTCATTCGTCCCTCCAACTTCAAATTATCGACAGTCGACTGTATTTGCATTAAGTATCTTTTAAGCTTAATCATCAAAACAAGAAATAAGCAACAAAATATAAGTATTTCTTCAATATAGTTAAATATCATCACATGTGTGTGAAACTTTTGTCCCTGCACCTCTCTAATTTATATCGCAATATCATGCGTATAATTTGTGATTTGATATTTCACACAATTCTGAATGTTCAGTTAAGTCCGCAAAATGGGTAAGCAATTTCTCTGTAGACTCAAAATATTTTTCACACGAGAAAAGATTTGTTCACATAGATATGTAGAACAAAAAGAAGAAAGCACAGAGCATGCAATTTTCTCTTTTAACTGTTAAATCTCCCCACAAAATAACATACAACAATTTCAAATTGCTATCGATTTATCGTTAGAGTTACTTTCCAGATTTTTGAATAATTTCGTATGTTTTCCTTTCCATAATTCCAAAGATGTTAGTTCAACTAACTCCATTTGAAAATTATCAACGTTGCTCAAAAATTTGTAGAAGTGTAGCCTGCCACTAACAATTGTACCTCGTGCCAAACTCGGCACGCATGCCGTAGATTGCCTACCTTGCTGTAGAATGTCAGAAACAACATTACTATTTATTACAACTTTTTATAAGCATTGCTATTGTGTTTAGATGAAGCTCAGTGGCTGAGTGGTTGTGTATTGCGCTTCCATGCCACAGGTCCGGGGTCCAAATCCCGGGCTGGGCAAGGTCGACTCATTCTTTCATCCCTTCAGTGGGTCGATAAAAGAATACCAAGCTTGCTTGGGAACTGAACACTGGGGGCTTCGCGTCAGACTGATTATTTGACCGAAACATCTGCACATGCACCTCAGCGCCTAAGGTTACGTAAACTGAGATAGGCACAGAAGTCCTTGGCTCTCATGGGCAGTTGTGCCACTGAGTTCAGTTCAATTTTCTGTTTAAATATTTTGCACACTACTATCACAAATTGTAAGACAATTAGAATAATTATTTATTTTCCTGCTTACGCTAACGTTTCTAATTTAAGTTTAATTGAAATTAAAAAAACTTTTTTAGGGGGAGGAAAAAAACCAGTTTATACAATGCAGTAAATTTTTTTAACGTTCCTTCCATAATAAACTTTTCTTCTACTTTTATAGTCATGATTTGAAATTTCCCTTCACTTCCAAAAACATGTCCTTTACCAGGGGCGTAACGTTATACCCTTGTATCACAGGGGAGCGGGGGCAGGATACTAGGGGACTCAAAACTGACTGACGCCAAGTATGTCTTGGGGCCAAAAACCTGACTTTGCGGGGAGGCCCTAATATTCTTCACCATTTCTTATTACGCCACTGCCCTTTACCATATTTCTCTTTTACATTAACTATTCAGCATTTTACTTATGATTTACAAAATTAAATTATGTTCTAACTTTTAAAATTTTTTTATCAAGATGCTTTACGTTCTGGAACAGTGGGCGCCAAGCGGTGGTCCGCGAAAATTTTTTAATGATACGCCAAAAAATTGGAACATATTTTATTTTTAAGAATTTTATAAATGATGAGTAATAGAACTTTCAAAGAATATGGATTATAATTTTTTTAAAAAAATTTAGCTACTATTTTTAGCGAAATTCCTTCAGACTTTAGCTATTTTTTAGCAAGTTTTGCCGGTGTATCTGGCGACATTTGAAAGTGAAAGTTGGCGGCATAACACTTCAGTTCTTTGATATTACTTAACGTTATCGGTTTATTCTTGCTTTTCGTGAAATTCCTTTTCAGTGATTTGAAAACGTTAATAGAAACGTAAATACGAGACAATATAGTAAGAGTGGTCAATCACATATTAGTGGTCCGCCAAATATAAAATATACATTTAGTGGTCCTAAGGGTTGGGGAGTGCTATTCTAGATTTTACGCGAACAGTTCCCATGTTCACCCCCCCCCTCCCAATTTTATTGCCTTTTATCTCGATTTTTACCTGAAAATTTTGAGGTAATGAAATGCATGAATGAAAAAAATTATAACAAGCTAGATATCCTACGTTTGCATATATTTAATAAAATATATAATATTAAATATACATAATCATTCACATTCAAATTAGTACATTTAAACATTACGTAGTTCTATACATAAAAATTTAAGTCACGTTTTATTTAGAGAATGTATTTTTAAGGGACAAAATAACTCTGTGAAAAATAACTGTGCATCTGTTTTTATTTTATTATTATTATTATTTCAATATGAAACACTTGGATTAATAATATTTGCTGTTATAATAAAAGTTTATTCTAAGTATCTTTGTAGGAAAATACGACATAGATAAACAGATTACCTAAAAAAAATTTCATCAAAATAATCACCTCCCGGAATATTATAATTTACTTTAATATTCCTGATTTTTTTTTAAAATGTTGAAATAATTTGTTTGTAATTTATTTATTACATTTTTTAACCATTCCATCTTTTATTTTACAACTCAAATAACTTTACGAAACAGTTTTAAATCGAATACGAAATATAAATTTAATATTTAATATAAATATATATTTTACGAAATATATTTAAATACCTTTAAGCTCGTTTGAAAAAAAAAATAAAGCACTTGAATTTTCTTAAAAAGCGATTAATACAAGTATAATAATATAAAAATAATGAAAATTTTTAAATTTTCATCTGCCAATAGCACGAAAAATTAAATACACGGAAAAGTGCATGAATCTCTATCTTTTTACACTACGACTAATAAAAACAAGAATATATCGAAAGAAAGAAATAATGGCTCCAATAGTAGTATTCGAATTTTATAAATTGTGCATCTATTAAAATGTAAAAAATTTATCACATTAAGGCATTCGACTACGTTCAGAAACACGATTTTAAAAATGCGGATAAACATATAAAATTACAATTTTTTGACAAAAAAGGAAGAAAAAGAATGACATATTTTCAAAACATTCTCTTTTTTTTTTTTTTTTTTTTTGGAAAATGCTTCTATAATACTAACAGTTTGCTTTTATGTAGCTAAAACTTCTATACAGTCTAAACTAGGATTTTTGAAAAAAATTCACATTTTTTTCAGAGTTACGATCAATTGAAGAACAAACTGATGGTTTTTTTTTGATAAAATTTCTCCACCCTGATGTATTAAAATATGAAAAAAAATCCACTTCGAAATAAAATATTTCAAAATGCCTGGTTCAGGCGCTGAATAGAAGTTTTAGCTATATATATAGGCAAAATACTATTATTATAGATGCATTTTCTATAAAAGAAGAATGTTTTGAAAATAAATCATTCTTTCTTTTTTTTTAGCCAAAAAAAATCGCATTTACATAATTTTAATTGTTAGTATTCTCAAGACAATTTCATATGTATATTCTAATTCAGATTATACTAAATATAAAAAAATATTCATTTATGCGCTTTTTCAAAACATCGAAAGTAATCGAATACCTTAAATGAAAATAACCAAATTAAATGAAAAATATTATCAAAAAATATAATACTAAAAATGGAACTATTAGTCAGATACAACATTACAAAAATTATTTTTAAAGCGTCTTTTTTAAAAACTGTCACATCTATAAAAAATACATAACACACAAATCAAATTTTAAAAAAAACCCAAAACCAATCCAATTTTCCCATCTTAAAAATTTTTTCAAAAAAAAACCCCTTTAAATTTTTAATTTATTTTCTTTCATCCCTTCAGACTAACAACTTGATACGAACCATAGGCTGTTAAAGAAATCGCATGAATAAATTACAGCGTTTGAACGCATTCACAACAGGAGGTTCTCGGCACAGAAATAAGATCTTTCGCGTTGAACGGTTATCAGTCATTTGTTATCAAAAATAATAATAAAGGATTGAAGAGGTGTACAGTAATAAATACATGAAATATCAATACCAGAAAATTCTATTAAAATTTCGCTCATTCCCGGTAATTTAAGAGACGCCAGGACTGTTTTTCGGCGAATTGTTTTCTGCTCAGAGGTCAAATTCCAGGACTTCCAGGTGGTATAAGAACGCTTCTAGCCTCAGGCAAAGACTTAACTCTGAAGACTTTTCCTGCATATTGCAGCTGTGGGTAGCTACCTTAGTCTCACGTCTTTTATTTCTTTGCATGTCTGAGATCCCTTTATTCATGCAGATATATATTAAAGGAGGTTGGTTGTCTTGCCTTCAAAGGTATCATGCTATTGAAAATCCATTAATTTTTTTTCACTCTAACCCAATATTATATGTATATACATAAAAATATATAATAAATTGAATCTTTAATTCCAAAAGTGTAGCCGGCGTATATATCCGTCTCGCTCAACCGATGCCTTAAGTGCCCCGTACGATATATGCAGATTTCCATGATACGATTCTTTTCTTTGTGCTGCTCTTAGTCAGAAACGTCTTAAAACTTCTTGAGGCCCTGGCCCCTACGAAAAAGTAGGTTCTGGGCCCCCTTCACAAATGTAGGATCCGCATATGACCCTTAAATTAGACAGTACATAGAATATATATATATACTTTGCCAAATATTCTTACAAACAATAACCCGAAACAAATAAATGTGCATGACTTACAAATTGCACAAACCGGCTCGACCAACTGCCACCTTCTGACTGAAGGAGTAATGATGATGTATGGTGGTAGGGCCTAGGCCCAGTGGCGCACACAAGGGGGGTGCCCTAGGGGTCCGGACACACCCCAAAGCCCTAGAGTTTTTTTCGATTGATGATAATCCTATATATATATATATATATATTTGCGTTATATATATATAAAGCAAAATTTTATTTAGTACTTGTAATTAACAATTTATTTTATTAATTAACGCTAATTATTAATTCAATAATTTATATTTTGCTTTTTTTGTTAACAAAATCAGAAGCATTAATTGGTGTTGTCTTGAGGTATGAAACGAGTTGAAACTTTCGATCATGGACTCCCCCCTTGAAAAACTTTTGTGTGCGCTACTGCCTAGGCCTATACATGGAAGACGGTTATCACACAGATGTAGCCAGTTGACATATCGTCGGAGATTCCCAGTTTTTCGGAGAATACAACAGGAAAAAACATTTGACAGTTGAAATTATTCGAATCATGATGTTATTAAAGCTGAGAACGGGAAGAGGCCCCCATTGTGGCTGAGACCTTGGGCTCGAGTCCAGTTAGCCCATGCCTTAAGACGTCCCTCCTCTTAGTAAAACTATTCCAAAGGTTTCGGAATGCAATAGAATGACCTTGACAATGTGTGTGTGTGTATGCGATGGATTTATTTGCTTCAGAGAAAAATTTGCCTATATTTGTGCCTTTTGTTCCCCTCCCCATACACCGCATAAGCCCATGAAAATGGGTGATACTGGGGAAAAATCTGCGTAACTTTTAATCGGCAGTTAAGAGGTTCAATTATAGACGCTTGGTCAGCAAAGGCACACGGCTGCGTAGCACCATATCCAACAGTGTCCGCTGAACAGTGTGCTCCGATACTATTCTACTTGACCCTGCATTGTATTGGGCTGTCAGCTGGGCTCCGGTTTTGCTTCACCATGCGAGACAGTCTTCGCGACCTTATTCTTAGATAGCGTGTGGACGTCCAACACCATGTCGTCTACTGCTGGTTTCCCCGTCATTCATCCCTTTGCATAAGTACTAACAACTGTAGATCGCGAACAACCTACGAGTCATGCAGTTTCGGAAATACTTGTTCCGAGCCTTCAAGCCATTACAATCTTTGATAAAGTCGCTTAGATCCGCAACATTTCCCATCACACACAGAAGTAAGTGAAAGAATGATTCTTCAGACTCTCCAGCAGCAGTTAAATACCACTTCCACCTGATCACTTGCCTTCCACGTCATCCAGGCGAGTTCATTGCAAAATGTAGGGGTGGGCATAATGTTTTGGCTCTTGAGTGTATGATATGAAAGGCGATCTCAGTTGTGGCAATAAAAGTTCGCAATGAATTCGAGCACAATAAGCTGAATTCATGACGGTCACATGACAAATACAATCATGTGTTCTGACTTCAACTTATTGTTCTACTTGTTAAATTTAGATAGATTTCAGATTTGAAAATTGAGTAAATGTGTTCAAATATTAAGGCTTGTCTCTCAAAATCTTTTCTAAAATTAAAAAACAAATTCTTATTAAATCAAGTGCATTTTGTAAGCCTACGCGCCTTATAATTGTTGATAAATACATACATTTTGAAAAAAAAAAAGTTTCTGCAAAAAGCAAAAGTTGGAAGCAAAGCAGAGCAAATCAAGTGACTATGACGTCACATGATTTTGTGAACTGATTGGTAGGAAACACGTGATTGTGTAGCTATCATGAGACTATGACGTCACATGAATTTAGCCCATTGATAGCATAATGCGAAAAAAAATTATATATTCAGGGTGTTAGGATCTTTGTTGCTGTTTTATACTTTATATATAATATAATTTTAGGATATTTTTTTCCAAGACACTTGAATCTAAATTAATTGAATCCAGTTTAATGTTTTGAAATAATTTTAAAAACACTGCATAACTCACTTTTTAAAAAAATGATACATTTATTTCTTGAGGCAGAAAAAACTTGGAAAATGTAATTAATAACATCATTATTAATAAATATATGCTAATAAAGTACTTAAGAATAAAATAATTATAGCATGAAAACTAGTAAAAATTAATGTGTATTGAAATATAAAAATGTAGACTAATATATATACAAGCCTGGCTAAATATCAAAGAATAAACAAAAGAAAATGTTAAACTGACTGAAGTTAAAAGAAATAAGTAAACTTCTTTAAATATGGATAAATTTTTCATGGAACTACATATTGCAAGAAACGAAAGTTTCTAAAATATAAAAAACAAAAAATGTCTAGTCAAACAGAGACAAAATTATAGCTAAAGGGGTTAAGAAGTTTATTTTAAGATGTCCAATCAAACTTTTATTATATAAATCTCATTTTTATATTTCCTAAGAAATAGGAAGGTATAAAAAGTATAAGATAGCGGTTAAAAAGAGAGAGACAGCGTCAACCATTATGGTTATGCAATCAGTACTCGACACTGGTTTATAGAAATTGCGAAACTTGTCAAAGTTCAAAAAAATAATTCCTTCATAAGATATCGGTGATTTATTTCACTAGACATTTCAAGAAACCTTATTTTGTAAAGTTTGATGGAAAATTGCCAGAAAATATAATCAATATGTTTATTCCAACATTGCTTTTTCATATTCATTTAATCTGAGTTTTGGAATAAGTAAACCAACAAAAGGCAACCGATATGTCTACGCTTACCATATTTTATATTGAATTTAATTACAAGCTTCTTTTTAAGAATCGCCGACGTTTTCGGTAATATTATAATAAGTATAGTGTTATACAAGGTTTGTTCAAAAAGTATCCGACCTATGGCCAGAAAAAATAATTTAGTTACTTTGCGGGATTAGGATCCTAAAGAAAATTCATAGTAAGCCCCTTGAGCCTTCCTACACTCTCTTAGCCCAGCATTCCCTCCACTGCCGAAAACACTTCTAAAAGGCTTCCTCCGGAATAGGGTTCAACTCCATCGTCGCATTCTGCAGTATCTCATCTCCAATCTAAAAACGGAATCCTTTCAATGGCATTTTCATTTTCGAAAACAGCCAGAAGTCACAAGAAGTCAGGTTCTGTAGCACAGAACTACAACACAGAGTTTTCCTGTTCCACAGACCGAAGCTTGGGAACAAATTTCGCAACCGTTCTGCGCATGGTCACACAAAATTGCATGTGGAGAACCTGTACAGATCTCAATCTATTCAGCAGTCTCTCGTACGATTAAGCAACGATCTCTTAGTATCAGGATTGTCACCTTTTCAACAACAATTGAATTTCGAGTGGTTTGTGGCCTCCCATAACGCTGGTCACTCTCTACCGACGTGCATCCCCTTTTGAATCGGTTAAACCTCTCCTTAATTTGTGTGACGCCCATAGCAACGTCTCCAAACACTTGTTGAATCTTACAAATTGTTTCACTTAAAAAATCACCAAGCTTTTGACAAAAAATTTGATGCAGTACCTTTGCTCAAGTCGTTCAACCATCTTTAGAGAAAGGAAAATCTGACGAACACGCGCGCGCGCATAAGCATTAAGCTGTTACCTACCACTGTTCACGGTGGCGTCGTTTTAGAGCCTAAGCTGTGCGCGAGGAAAATCAAGGTCGGATATTTTTTGAACACCTTGTATAATGATATAATCAATAAGAAAAGTAGCTATATTTAAAAAATTATCAATTGTATATCAAATGCAGCGGCGTAGCTACTGCCGTGTCAATGATGCGGGCCTCCAAGCTCTGAGGGCCCAATACGTGAAAGCAAAAAATTTCAAAATATTAAAGGGCCTCTTGCAAAAGCCCCCAAGCAACTTTGATACAGGACCCGTTCAAGACCAGCTAAGCCACTGATCAAATGGATTTTGAAATGGAATATAACATATTTTAAGCTAAAAATTGCGTAAAGTTGATTTGAGATTGAATAAATAATCACAAGAACTATTTAAAGGCACTGAAAAATAAGAGAAATGCAAGCAATTTTTCAAACAACATATTAAATTTTGGTTTTTTTTTTCTTCACAAGACGGTATTCCTGCTCATATTCGAAAATGAATCACATTTAATTATTTTTTCATGAACCACTTAAGAATATAAAGAAAAAAACTAAGAGAGTAGAAGCTTTAATATTTGAGTGAAGTGGTGGAGGTGGCGTGTCCAAGAGAAATCAAAGAAAACCGAGAGTTGACAGCATGCAGGTTGTGATCTCTACGATGTTGTGCGAATAGAGTCGCTCATGATCAAAGGGAGGGAATTCTTCAAGGAAAGCCGGAGAGCGTTAAATTGCGGGACAGTCAACAACATGATGAGGAGCTATTGGAGTGTCAGGCAACGAGTGAACTTGTAAAAACAATACTTTGAATCTTAACGAGAGTTGTTAGCTATGGATCTAGTAATTGTGAAACTCATTCAAGTGACAAAGACGACACCTCAACTGTGACACCCTACTCTCCAAAATTCCACACCTCGCCAATGTGAGAACATTAAGCCATGACATATTTAACGTGCATTGGAACTCAAAGCTACGACTCACAGACCACGAGCTCGCAGCCATGCCTACTCTGCTACCTCGGCGTTCTTAACTTGGAATAAACAATAGAAAAATTTAACTGTTGTAATCACAATAAATTAAGAACAAAAATTTGTGACGCTAAATTATAATGTAGTTAATTTAGGTAAAGTTCCTGAGCAAAAAATGTGGCCAAAAAGCGTTAAAGAAATTACTTCCTTTATATATTCTATCATAAAGCATTTTATTGGATGCTATGTTTAAAGAATATTTAAAATTTGAGTAAAACAATTTAGATTTCATCATCTTCATATATTATCACTTCTTATAAATTAAATATTTTTTCCACTCAACAAAAAATAGTTACCATAAAAACGTTTTTTAATGATTTTCCTTAAAATTTAATATGTAGTAGATAAATATCAAAAATTTTCTCAGAAAAAAATGGCAATTGAAATCGAATGGATTCCACTTGAGAGAGTATACTTATAATTCGCCATTTCTCTTTTTTGTTCCCCACTTTATTCCTGTAAAATTATCCGCTTGACCCGAAGTGACCATAGATCAAAATGAACTTTAAAAAACCCACGATATGCAAGTCGAAGATCCCTGGAAAAATCCCCATTATTTTAAAAGAAGACGAAGAAATCGAGAGTCTGTGACGTCAGGCTCATGACGTCAAACGACCTTGAACCCAAACTCGGACGGAGCATTATCTCATTTTTTATTAGTATTTTTTTGTTTTTTACCTGGGCACTTGAAGAATTTCACCTTGCCCCAAGGTCCCTTCGGCAAATGGCAGGGACCGAAGGAAATCACGTGGCCCAAACGAGAAAACTACAATCCCCCTTCTCCACGGCTCCGCTATCATTGAAATGCCGGTTTATTGGGCACTACTTTTATTGTTTTTATTTATTTATAACTTTTAGTGTGGTCGTAGATATCCTTCTTCCTCGAAGTTTAATATAAGCAGGAGGTCCTTTTAAAAGGCTTAGATCCGGGCTTGAATGGCGGAAATGCCCAAATCGGGGCGGAGATATAGCACAGGCAGGCCTGCCATCCCTCCCCCCAACTCTAACCTCAGGAGTCATCAGACAGTGCATTTCCAATTGCGACTTTTTTTTCGGGGTCAAGGCTGTACTCTGGATGCCGAGGTTGATTAAAGATGTTCAATTTGGGCTCTGCCAGCGACGGAATGATGGGCAAAAAAGAAAAGGCCTCCAGGAGATGTGGTCAAGCCGTCGATCCAGAGAGAGGCTCTTGTTTTGATTGCATCGTTTAAAAATATATTAAGGCTTTTGACTTGTAAATGTATGGAAGTTGTTGAAAATAAACGAGATGTGTAATAGAATTAAAAAACCATACAGGTTTCCATAGGGCACCGAACGTAATTATCTTTTTCTGATGTTAAAAGATTATGTTTTTATAATTAATATATTTAAATAATTTAGGTATATAAACTGATATAAAATAATTCCTAAAAAATGTATTATAAATACATACTATTTGCCAATGGATTAAGAAAAGTTCATTTCAAATGAATGCTTAAGAAAATGAAAAATTAAAAGAAACATAACTCACATGCGTAGAGAAATAATTAAACAACAAAGAAAATACTTTTTTTAGATAAATGTGTGAAATCTTTGTAACCCAATCAAAATGAACAAATAATAGTCTGAGGGAGATATTCAATGTACTAAAAGTTTCCCAAAAAAACTTTCAATAAGCTTCAGCACCTAATAATGCTCTAGATTTGAGTTATCTTCATTCTTGGACCTGTAAACAAAGTTAATTAAAAACTATAAAATCCTTAATTAATTTCGTTAACGTATCCTCAAGTTTTTCATATTCCTAAAACATTGAAATATTTTTTTATGATGTTTATATGTTTATGTGTGTAACTTTTAAAACGGAGGAAGATTAAATTACGAAATCGAGAATTAAGAACAAAACAAAAACCAATACACGCAGAAAAGTCAATTGACTGAAATGAAAAACTATCCAAGCTGTTACTGACTTTGGGCAGTGAAGTAGATTTAAACTTGCTTTATACTATCCTAACCTTACTCTTCAACGTATATCTAAGATCAAAATTTTATAAAAATGTATTTAAAAGAATTACAATTCTAAGTTCTTAATTCGTTTCCCTTAAAAAAAGTTTAAATACTGAAGCGAATTGTCTTTTATTACAAAGAATTTCTATCTAAGAGAATACTAAGCGAATTATTTTTTAGAATTGACTTCAAAAAGAAATATTCAGCTTAATAAAAAAAAGCTTGGTTTTTGAATTTGCTGCAGCTCAGAATTCTACAAAATGTTGTCAAATTCTCCAAAAATAGGAGAATTTGTATGAAATACTGTTGGGGATAACAATGGTTTATGTATTCTTACCGAAAAATATTTTCTTCTCATGATAGAGAAGTATTTTTTACAATAATAAACAAACTTTTAAATTATTATTCGGTATTGAATTTATAAAGATAATGAAAGAAAAATCATACACTTATTTAGAAAACGCTGTTTGTAATTTCAGCATATATTTGTTTTTAAAACTGATTTATTTTAAAATCTACTTATTTGTATTTTCTCACAGTAATTACGAAACCTGGGCTTAAGATCGCAAGCTTTATGGTAGAGGCTCTAATTGAACATTAAATTGGTTAAAATTTAAGTTCTAATTGAAGAAAAATCCCCGTGAACAATTGTAGGACCTGCCGAAAATTAAATACAAACAGTCCCGTGAATCAGGGAACAAAGGAATTTCAAGTTGGCCATCACTTTTTTAATTATAAAAAATTTTTCTTAGAGAGAACTGAGAATCAAAATATTGTAACTTTTACGTCACACAGCTTAAAAATAAGCTTCTTTTTTGTGGAAAGCATAACACCGTTCCTATGCACACGTGCACCCCTAAATAATCGGGGTCCCTAACGGCTGGACACATATGCAAGCTGGAATCCCGGATGTAATTCGAGGTATCAGAAACTAACCACCCCGCCACGACAGTGGCGAGATCAGTCCGTTGTAAACACCAAAGAGAACGGTTGTGTTGCCTCCTACCTCACAAACAACATATTCTGAACTAATGAAGTAATCAAAAGTATGAATAACTTTGGAAAAATGTATTTTCTGTAATGAATAGCTGTAACGTATATCAATCAATTATTTAATTTCTTAACTCTCACGCTACCAATAATTTTCCCAAGCGTCACAATTAGTGCCAATTTAAGTTCATTTCGGGCCCTGGGCACAGAAGATCAACAGGCCTCCTTGGCACTAGCGGATTGAAATTTATAACCAAAAAAATCTGGTTAAGTTCAGCTTATCTGGGCCCTTCCAGACCCCGGGTCGCTGGGCCCAAGCACCTAATGGATAAATTGCCACTGGTCACAATATTGATTCTTGAAAAATTCTAGTAAATACAAACATTGCAGGACAGTAGGGAAGGGTTAAAATTATATCATGATTATCCATTACATCATTGTAATTTTAGACTTTGGTATTTTAATCGAGTTAATTGCGTAATAAGCCGCATGTGGAAAGGCAAGAATTAACATGTTTTTAAGAACTGCTTATAAACATGACTTGCATAGTTATTAAATGGCGAAACGTTCCTGATACACAAAAATTAGGACGTATGTCCGAAATGGATACGAGAGAGCCTCTGGGGCTCTTCGCGCTACTTCAGAGGTATGTTCGAAATGCTTTGCAGTTTTTCCCCTCCCCTTTGCGACCCCCAGTTTCAATCATCTTCGAAAGCCATAACATTTTGAAGAATTGTAGAAGGAAAAGTGTGGTCACACACACACACATTCGTTCTCATTTTTATTTGTGTTAAAGATTCAGGTAATATGGAAGAAAACAATTGCAGATTCTAAGAAATGTTTTTATTTAGAATTATTTTGAATATCTATTCTAATTACGAACCTGACTAAGAAACAGCTCTTGATTTTTTTTAGAACAGAAGTTGTCAACTAAATTATTTTTCGATGTGTCAATAGTTAAAAAGAAAACGCAATGGAGACAATGCAATCCTCCAATGTGCTTTACACAAACTGTGCAAAAAGTCCAATGCACAATGTGTGGGAAATATGCATTTGCAACCATGGGAATTTTTAATTATATAAGTTACAAAAAATTAAATTATTGGAAATAAGTTTAGGTATGTTCATCTATGAAAATTAAAGAATATATTTACATTTCTTTATTCTTGAAATCTATAATTTTTTTAATAAATTTATCTGAGTAACCTACTGGACACATAACTTGAAGATTTCAAGCTATCATAAACAGGGACGTTTTAAGGCGAAGGCCAACTGGGTCCAGGCCCAGGTCCTCGAGAAAGAAGGGGCTTCGTATCGTTTTCGACTCGGCTTCAATAAGATCATGATCCAGTGGCGTAACGAAAAATATTAGGGTCAGTGGCGTATATCGGGGGGGGGAGCTTAACTGGCGCCTAGTACGTACCCTTTGTAAGATCCAGGTTGGGGCCGAAAACCTGACCTTGCAGGGGGCATTAATATTAAACGTTTCGTCACTGATTAGGTGCCCCGCAAAGTTAAGTTTTCCCATTAATATTTATAAATTGGTTAAATACGTTCTTGGTCAGTCAGGCTTTGCCCCCCCCCCCATTGGCAAGGCTTTATTATTATTATGTCATGTCCATCGTCCATGTCTAGGCTAGGGCTACCACCATACGCCATACTCATTTAGTTGAAAGGCGGCAGTCGCGCGCGTTTGAGTCGGTTTGTATATAGGTTTGTGAAAATGTTAGTCACGTGAATTTATTTGTTAAAAGCTACCATTTGTACAAGTATTTGATAACGTATACTATACATTGCCAACTTAAAAGCATCACGGATGGGTCTAACTTTTTCATTGAGACCCAAAGCCTCAAGAAATTTTAAGACGTCCCAGATCATAAATAGCTTCTAATTGAGTCATCAGTTTTCAAGACAAATGATAAATCCTATTATGAATTATGAGGGGAAAAAGGACTTTTAAATGTGTGTGTGTGCAATATCACTAATAAATTCAAAAAATAACGAAAAATACACTCCATTATTGTCTGACTCTACAGATCTTTATATTTTTCTCTCCTTTGTAAAGCATTTAATTCCACTATTTATATGCATAACGAAAAATGCTATCGAATCTGATTACATAATCACATAAACAACGGGGGTAAAGATGCAACACTATTTTACAAAAATTTAAACTTAACACAAAGAAAGTAGAACATGCGTCTTATGTGTGTTTGAAACAAAAAAAATATATCTTTTCACAATCGGAATGTAGCAAGATCTTCTGATCAACGGCCGAAATTTGATATAAGAGCGTTCGTTGACCGTTAGTTGCGCCAGAATTTAAAGGTGGCTTTTTTCCGAACAACGCCGGAGAAGCCCTGTCGAAAGCCACCGGTCAACGATCTCTCGGACTTCTCTCTTCCTCAATTCCGCCCCCAAGACAAAATACTCATTGCCACGATTTATTTGCTGAGGAGTTTTCAAGGCTGCACCTGTAACCCTCATTCATAACCTGCTCTCTCTTGGTTGAATAATAACAATAAAAATATTTAAAAAATATGTTCTCCGAAAAAGGGAGCGTCCCGATGTTAAAATATGCATAAAATTCCTAAAATATTTGTTTGTTTTTCTATATAACGCGTCTTGAAATGTATCGTTTAAATCGAATGGAATTAGATCTATGATTTCAACAACGACACAGGTAAGAAGTTATTAAAAGGCCATATTAAGTTACTTTTGATTGACCAAAGATAGAATTATTTATTTCAAATCTAATGTCCACACACGTTGAAGAAAAAACATATTTAAGCTATTTTTTCTCTTACGATATTTTAAAACAATATTTATTACATTAAAGTTCTGCAATACATTTAAAATCGTTGAACACAAATCTAAGGGGACTGAAATATTTTTTCATGTTAAAAGAATTTCGAATTAAGGGATATTAAAAAAAACATATATTCGACAAAATTAAGTTTTTTGAGTACATATTATTTACATAGATATCTGTATATGCACGTATTTAATAAAACCCGTTCAAACATTTACGTAACTTGCTCGCTTTTTTTAATTATTGTTATAGAGTTATAGCAATACCAAAATCTTTACAGATTTCTGTTTTCCATCAACAGCCTTAAAAAGTTCCCTCTTCATTTTAAGCGAAAAAGCAGTTTGCTTTCCCCCTGAGCTCTCTGTTATTGTGCTCCCAAAAAATTTCTTTAAAACAGAAAAAAAATATAATGACAGTCAAACTCACTGATTTTTACTCACATTGCGATGTACTCGTCCCCGAATTTCAAAGCCTACTGATGTGGGATAAGATGTTTTTGTGTGGCGTTTGTAAGGATGGAAGGTGAAAGTATAACTTAGATCAGGGATGGCGAACCTTTATGGATCAACGTGCCATTTTTTTCTATAGAAGTATTTAATGAGGTATAGATGAGCCGTCAAATAATTTTGACTTCTGTGATTTAGGGAAAATAATAAAACTAAATATGAACAACTCAAAAATCTTTATTTACTACGAAAAAATACTTTTTGTACTGTAGTTGTAAATGTTTTAGTTATACGTGTAATTCAGATTAAAATAACATTAGTGTGACTTCCGTTGTTGCAGATTGGATGACAAATATATAACTTATTTTAGGATTGTAAAATGTTACATTCAGTAGAATGCATGCTGAATTAGAATAATCTGACAAAGGGTTTCTAAGCAATTAATTATTTTTAATGTGGTTAACTTTTTTAACAAGAGCATTTGTGATTTGTTTCAAAATGCCGTTTTACAGACGATGTCCTGCATATCACTGTTCCAAAACATAAAACATGCACCGCTCTGTCGCCTTTACTAGTAACTTCTAGATTCTCCAAGTTTGAAATTCTCTGTTACACTTACTATCTTTCTCTTTTTGTTCTTTTGCTAAACTAGCCATGTTAAATAACAGTTAAAAATCATAAATATAACACAAATAAAGTTTAAAATTCAGTTGTGTCAACGAAATTGACTATACTATGCTTAGACAAATTTTGCAACATAAGCAACTATAATCCACGATGTAACTAAGGCAAGACAATAACAAACGAGTATTCTCCTCACCGCCCCGTGACCGATCACTCGCATTTGTTCGTAATACTTCATTTTGAAATAAAATGCAAATCATTTTGATCACTAGCGTGCCCAAAATATTGTGTCGCGTGCCATTGATGGCACGTGTGCCACTGGTTCGCCATCCCTGACTTAGATAAACAAAATTGGCTCGTATCACAAGCTATTCCAAGATTTTTTAAAAGCGGAGAGAGAGAGAGAGAGAGTGAGCTTCTTTCAACGAAACTTGAGAAACCATCTCTTTTTCGTTTCACACCCTCTTTCACACCTCTTTCGCTTCATACCACTTCCTGGTATCCCCAGTTTCCACATTGTGGAAACGGGGGAAACCGGAGGGTTGCATTTCTTAGTGAATTTTGCATTAAGTTGAGGAAAAGGTATAAATGGTACCATAAAAATTAATAAATATGTCAAATAAAATAGTGGCAGCGTTATATTCAATATATTTATTATGCAAATTCCCTAACCAATAGCTGCAAGCACATTTATTTTAGAATTAGTTTGCAACAAATGTACCCTATAACACTTTTCTACGATATTTTTAAAATTAAGGGGGAGATTTCTTGCTTAAATTCTCATCACAGCCTGCGAGTTAATGCCAGGTAACTTGTATTTGTATTTACTTTTGTTGATCTTCACGCACAGTGCCAATTAAAGCTCATTTCGGGTCCCTTTCGTACTATTGCCAGAAAGCCTGGTTAAGTCCAACTTATCCAGGCCCTTTTTCATGGGAGCCCTGACCCCTGGGCGCCTGCCCCAAGCGCTCAATGGATAAACCGGTATTGTTTATGCAAGAAACACTTTGCTCTCACAAATATATGTCGACCCAAATAAAGAAAACATTTTCTCTATATTCCAAGAATGAACGGAAATTCTTTCAGTAAATACATTTCCTTTTGATGCTTAAAAAATTTTAACTTTAAATTTCTTGAATTTAAGGTATCCGACTACCCTAAAATTGAGAATTTTGCCCAAAATTGAAAATTTTTTTTATGATTTTATTTTATAGGCCATCTTATTAGCTTTATAAAAATACCAAGTTTATTATTTTCCGTTCACTAGAACAAAAACTATAAGTGTTTTAGTAAAAACAGATGTCATTACTTTAAGTAAGATGTCATACTTTAAAACGCGTTTTATTCGAAATGTGTTTTTTTGAAAATGCTCAAAGGCCAGCGATTGCTCAAAAAGATTTGAAAATAATGAGCTGAAATTTTTTGTGTATGTTCTGTATAATAGTAGAAGTGTTCAGATTTATTAATCACCATTTTATTACAAAATTTACAGTTCCTTATGTGAATATAATCACTGTTTTTTTAAGCAATTTCATATAACAACTAAGATAAAGTGCTCTAGTTTTTGTAAAACTTAAAATATCTCTTATCCCGAAGGTCACTTCAAAATAGAATAACATCCCATCAGAATTGAAAATTTGTTTATAAACTTTTGGTTCAGAATGGGCCGCGTTTATGTTATTTTTGTCAATTTTTACCCATTTTTTCCCATTTTAGTAAAAATAACTTATTTTTCTCTCCTTAATTTTAGCATATTTTTCATAAAATGTACTGTACAAATCTAAAAACAACAACAACAAAAATCCCCATAACTCCATAATTTTTTTTTTTTAAAGTTGTCGCAAGTAGTCGGATATTTTTAATTTAAATTCATACTTTAAAATTGAATGAGAGACAAAATATATGGAGCTGAGAGTATGTTCAAGAATTAATTTAAAATTCATACCTCAAGCCCCTCTTCACGGAAAATATTGCAAACCAATCTAAGCTTTTCTTTAAAAAAAATTCTCATTTTAAGCTTTCTATGCTATACTCAACATACTACGTATCGCTACAGTTATATCATAAGTAGTTTCGGATTCCAATTTCCAAAAACTAAATACTTAACCTTCTTATTAATCTAATCTAGTTGTAACTTGTTACAATTGTTTATGTTCAGTTATATGATATGGTAAGCATATCGTATTATTTATATATATATTATCACTTTGAAATAACAAGATTAAACACTTTACAAATCTTTTTACAGCAAACTAAACAATTTCTTTTCAAGGTATTGGAGTTTGAACAGTACTGTTTATTAATTTACAATAAAAAAAATTTTGATAATAAATTTTTTGTATTCTTGGAACAATCTTGACCATGAATACTAATACTTCGCCAAGTTTAAGAATGAAAAAAGCTTTATCCGGTATCTTTCTGACAAAATATTACAAATAATGTCTAAATTACTACTTCTATTACAAATAACGACTGAATATGCATTGTCTGTATTGGTAAGTCTCGGGACATCAGGTACGATTGGATACCTGAGATTGATTAATCCTTCCAATAATTTGTAGTATGTTGCTCCGATCCTTTTAAAGTAATTTTGTAATGAACGTTATACTTTTTCAATTTGTTACCATATATTTAACCCCTTAGCTTTCAAAAACAAATGAAACCAGGTAATTGATTAATTTATAGATTTACTAATGTCTAAGGAGTAATCGAAATAGAAACTTATTTTTCTTTGTTACTTTTAAAACTTTGCTACATAATCACCACTTAACGTTGTACATTTCTCCCCGCATTTTTTCGCATTTCATGACCGTCGTTATAGAACTCGGCAAATTGCATCGAAAAACATTGTTCCACCTCTTGAATGGAGTCATTTGAGTTGTCAAATCTCCGAACCTGCAATAGGGTTTTTTTTTTAGTTCTGAGAATGAGAAAATGACTGTTCAGGTAAGATCGGGAGAATAGGGTGGATGTGGCAAAATTTCAAAGTCACGTCACTCTGGTTCCTTAACTTTATCTCGAGATGATTGAGCAGGAGCATTGTGTTCAAATAGAACGGGCGATCATACTTTGGTGATCATATTGCACCGTCTCTTCATCAAGGCATCGCGCAGTTTGTTCAGTATTGAGCAATAATAGAACTATTGATGATCTGAGCCTTTTCTAGGTAATCTGTAGTAAAGATTAACCATGATCAAGAAGAAAGGTTTTAAGAATAATAACATAGACAGACTAAAATTTAAGGCCCATTATTATTGAGTCAACATTTTTTTTTTCATTTTGATTTACGTCATGTAACATGTTTAAAGGAAAAATGAAATTAAATTTTTAATGCATTTGGTACAGTTTTTATAAGTGCTAATAACATTTTTGAAAGTGCTAATTTTTTGTTTTACCGAAATTCTAAAAAGAAAAGTTTTAAAAGTACTTTTGAATTTTTTTTCAACAAAGACAAGACGACGAATCGTTTGCGTGTAAAGAGAGATAGAGAAATATTAAGATATCAAAATACCTCAGATAAAAAAATGAGTTACGTTTTTGCTAATAAGAAATGAATTAAAAAATTTCTAGATTTTGATGCTCATTGAACTACTTGGAGAAAGTGATAGAAATTTTAAAGGTTTGAATTATTCCTTTAATAATGTACATTATCTAATTTTTGTATGTAATATAAAACATTTTTTGTTCATAATATTTAATTTAAATAAATTATTCTTCATTTAACAGGAAAAAAGTATATCTATAATTTAAGAATAAAGAAAATTGGAGGGAGGGATTTCTTTAAAGAAACTTATTTTTCTTTAAAAGTAAAGAAAGTATCGCATATTTAACTGTTTTCTTGTCAGATATAAAATTTTCAAGTTTTCAAATATTTTTTTATTTAACCATCAAACAAATTTAATTTGAAACTACAACTTTTCGACGATCGACAAGTGGATTTTAAGAAGTACATATCAAACTATTTTAAATTTTATGTTTTGGGACGCTGCCTTTACGCCATATCACATTTCAGTTTTCGATAACAACTACAAATAATGTTTAATCATTATAATGAACACATTTACAAAATAATTTAAATAAATATATGAATCAGAATAAATTTTCTGCCACACACAAAGTGAAAACCGCCACAGAAAATTTATATTTATATGGAAATCGGCTACCGTAATAAGAAGCGGCGCAGACTTGACCCAGATCTAATAAATATTGTTAGAATGATTCAGCTTCGATTTTAGACAGATTACAACAACTGACAGACAAGGGAGTGTACTTGAACTTTCACATAATCGCCTACATCTTTTAACAACTAATATACGTGGAAAGGCATATCGCTTAATTTGTTTCATATTAAATGAGCCACAGAGATAACTGTTCTGTCAGTACCTAAAATGTCCAGACGAGGAGAATTCTGAATGAACTTTCGTATTGAGATAAACATAAGATTCTCTGTCAATCACGTTTCGTTGCAAGTTAGTATCAGCCAACTATTCTAACGCAGAGAGATATCTTTCCACGTGAAGTTTTTAACGGTGAATTAAATAATTAAAAATTAGTTACAATTGTAAAATTATTCATTTTTACCACTTTGGACTTTTTTTAACTAATTTTAAATCATTTCCTTAAGATATCCGACTACTTGTGACAACTTGAAAAAAAAAAATAAAGATATGGGGAATTTTTTTTTTTTTTTTTGTTGTTTTTAGATTTGTTTGTACATTTTAAGAAAAATATGAGAAAATTAAGAAGAGAAAAAGAAATTATTATTACTAAAATGGGAAAAAATTGGTAAAAATTTGCACAAAATAACATAAACGCGGCCTATTCTGTACCAAAAGTTTATGTGCAAATTTTCAGCTCTGATTTGTTGCTATGTTATTCATTTTTAAAATGACCTTCAGGATGAGAGATTTTTTAATTTTTACAAAAACTAGAGCACTTTATCTCAGTTATTATATGAAATTGTTTTAAAAAAACAGAGATTATATTGAACTGTAAATCTTGTAATAATACAGTGATTGATAAATCTGAAGATTAAAACATTTCTACTATTATGCAGAACATACACAAAAAATTTCAGTTCATTATTTTCAAAACTTTTTTAGCAATCGCTGTGTGTTCTCGTTTAAGCACTTTAAAAAAAACACACATTTCGAGTAAAACACGTTTTAAAGTATGACATCTTGCTTAAATTAATGGCATCTGTTTTTACTAAAACACTTGTAATTTTTGTTCTAGTGAACAGAAAATAATAAACTTAGTATTTTTTTAAAGCTAATAAGATGGTCTATAAAAAAAACACAGAAAATTGTCAATTTTTGGCAAAATTCACAATTTTAGGGTAGTCGGATACCTTGAAGAAAGAAGCTTATTGCCAAAATTAGTGCAATAATAATCAAAGGTTCCGAATTAGTTGAATCCTAATGCTTTTTTCTCCATTGGACAGTATATTGGCAAAGAAGCCTTTGCAGACATGGAAAGTCCCAAATGTGAGGGCCATTTCATGATGGCGCTATCTAGTGGCAAATTTCATTTAAGCTCTCGTCGGATGCTAAAGATTGCTATGATTTTTTGTTTCCGAGAGCATCAGAACCAAATTGATACTCAATGGAAACTTTACGCGTGCCACATAATCATATGATATGCGTGTCTACGGTATTCGCATCCAGAAAACCTATCGACTCCGGCCGGGATCGAGCCCTCAATCTTGGACTAACGAAGCGGGTACGCTATCTTTAAGCCACCGAGCCGAAGTTCATCTTAATGTATTTATTAACGTTCAAAGTATTTATAAAAAAAACAATTGGATGTACAAAAAAAAAACCTTTTTTGAAAAATATTCTTTATTTTTATACATTCTTCAAACATTTTTTTAAAGAAATCATCAAGAACATTAATAGTAATCGTTTGATATTGATTCAGAATACTTTGTGTAGAGCAGAAATAATTCATTCGAATGATATTCCAGCAAAGGTAAATGATAAAACTTCATCAATGATGTTATTTGCTCTATTACCAAGCACAAAAAGAAACATTAAAAGGTATTTCTAAGAATTTTGAAATGCATTAATATTTACTCAAAACGCATTTCTAAGCAATGTCAATACCGTTTCAGTACGAAAGAGGTCTAAGAGAGAGAGAATTTTTAATAACATTATTAGACACAGAAAAGACTTGAACAATGAAGATAAAAGAATTATACAGATATTGGTACCTTAAAAATCTGGATACTGTAATATTATAAACAATGCTGACGAGGACAGCTTTTAATTTTATACTAGCTGCATGGCCCGGCGTTGCACGGGCTTTTACCGAAGGTATAACTTAAACCCCATGCTAATTTCCTCCTTTCTTTCTGACGCCAGCATTTTTGTGTGGGGGTGACGCGTACGATGTGAATGCATGGCCCGTGAGTGCGTGTCATGGCTTTCTCGTTTAACATTTTCCCTTCTCTTCACAAAATCAGCACTTCCAATATTATTTTTCGAAATTAATTTGACTTCTTTGTTTCTTTCCTCTCCACTTACCCCGGCGTTGGACGGGGTTTTACCGAGTGAGTAGCTTAATCCCCATGGGAATTTCCTGTTTCCTTCAGGACGATAGCACTTGTGTGTGTGTACGCGCGCGATGTGAGTGATTTCTATAACTATGTCATTAAAATTCCCTTTTTCGAAATTTGTTCACTTCGTTTCATTGTGAGACAATGGGGTTTATCCAGTTTTGTGGCTAGTCAACCTTCCCCCTTTCTGTTTATAACACTAAGCGAATAATGAATCGTTGTGCAAAATTCCTAATAAGAAAGAGATACATACATGTGTGAGTGTGTGATTGGAATACAAACCATTCCTTCATGTTTTGAAAACTTTATAGTTATTTGTTGCAATTAAAATTTGAAAGTTTGTACAACTATTATACATGCTTATAATTCAATGCTTCTAAAGCTTTCAATATTTGCGACAAAATTTTCAGTCATAATTTTCTTCGCAGCCCCCCCCCTCCCCACCATCCCAACAGTAACAATGCATTGAATTCAATAATAATGTACTTTGACGTAAAGCTACAATACAAATTTAATTATAAACAGTACAAATTATGAAGATAAGTATTAAATTTTGTATATAATTTTATAAATGACAAGAGCCCTGGGGGGGGGGTCACTGGTAATTGTTAAACTTGTCTTTAACTTGGTATTTTTAAATAAATTATCAAATATATTGTGAAGTACTGATACATTTATAGATATATTATATCAGTGTCAAAAGGTATTTTTTTTTATATTTTGTATAATGTCAAATGTATTTCGTTTTGCTTCTTTTTAGTAAATTAATAATAATTTTAAGTAATGTTTAATTTTCGACTTTTCGATATGCTCGCACCCTCTCGCTGGGTTATCACGCCCCCCTATGGAGGCGAGCCTCACAGTTTGAGAGAAATGCTGTTATAATTTTATTATATCACAATCTATGTAATAACAAATTACTGAATTATATAACACGGTGGTGTAGTTTTGCCCGACTGCTTTTTCATATTTCATGGGTAATAAAAAACAAGTAATTTTAAAAAAAAAATTAAGACAATCCCTACTTAGGTCAACAAAGAAAAATTTTATTTTAGTTATTTTTATTAAATAGTTACAATTAATATGTATATACATATGACAGAATCACAATATTAAGTGACAAAATAGAAAGCGATTTTCCTTCCAATTTTCCCTTTTACTTTCTATCTCTGGTGTTGGAGTGTTTTTTTTGCTTGTTACTATTTATCCATTAATTAAATTTAATTATTCTAATAAAATAATATAGTAAAAAATAAATCACATTCTCAGAAATAAGGCCATCCCAGGTGGAATTCGAACCCATGACTTTTGGATTGGAAGTCCATTGCGCTACAGAAACACAACGAATGATTTTTCTTTCTGTGTATGCTGTTAGACAATTATTTTTGTTTGTTACTTTTTATTCCTTTTTAAATTTAATTAATGAATTAATATTTGAAAAACTGTATTGACATCATGTGTTATCCACTACAAGTTTTAAAAAAATGTATTTGAATTTGATATATTGGATGAATAGAAAGTATTTTATTAACGACTGAAGATTTGAACAATATATATAGAGTGTGTGAACTAATAGTAGGAATTGAAAAAGTACTCTCAATTTATTCAGTTTGTATATTAATAGAAATATAGTGCAAAAATTGATCTCGACCAAGACTTAATGATTGATTCAATTCGTTATCAAACAACATCATCAATTATTTTAAAAACGTTTAACTAGTTCTGAAACTTACAATTACTATAAATTTCTATCACAATGGCTGTATGCAGTATAAAAAGTCAATACGCGTACAAATAGAATACTTAAAAGCATTATTAGAAAGATTCTTAACCTCATTGTGTGTACGACAGCCAACTCAACACTTAACAACTCAGCGACGTGTGCATTCAGTCATCCTCCTGTCTCGGGAAGACCTATTGTGGGATTCGTCATATTTTAAGAAGGTTTAAGACATAAAGGGCAGCAACACCCACTAAGAGACTAATAAAAATTCCTTATCTATTTCGAGATGCGGGCGATTTCTTTTTTTAATGCTATTTATTCTCTGCGGAGCGTGAGGTATGTATTTTTTCAAGCCCCATCTGGCCTTGAGGGAAATATAGCCGCCATTCTCGATTCCCATCTGCATTCCAACAACTCAACTCTCTCGACAAGCAAAAAGGAAACAATGCTTTTTTTATTCGGTCGTTAGGAGTCGTGCTTTGTCCGTTTGTGTGAATGGACTCTAATGCTGCGGACTGTAACAATTAAGGGTTGTTAGGTTAATATGGAGAAAAAGGCGAGACATATTAGGAGATTTGCAAAATGTTCTTTTTCTCGCGTCACTATTGTCTCATTTTGACAAATGCTGAGCTGTTTTTGAATTATATTTTCTGAACTAAAGTCTTGGTGTTTGAAAATAATCTTCTAAAATATTTTTGAAACCATAGTTGATTTCTACGATACAAGAATCTTAATTTTATGCAATTAAGCGTTTTTTCTTAAAGTGCAACGGACACAGCGTCGAAAACACAGTGAAATAATTTCGTCAAAAGAAAAAAAATTTGCGAAATCAGATTTTGTGCTTCACATTCTAAAAATCATTGTAATAAGCAAAATGGATAGCTTGAATATTTTATACAATTACATAAATTATAAATTTCAAGATTATAAAAATCTTAAATTTATCAATCAAAGACGATAGGAAATCGCCAATAAAATGACGTTGTTTTTTAACCAACTTATTTTTAGAAGAACTAATTTAATAAACTATATTTCTAACAAGAGTGATTATTTCAAATTTAGTGTACAGTTAATAATCCTTGGGTCTTCGTGTGGTTTTCTAATTGCTTTTACCGTCATGTATTACTTTCTGTTATGAGGATAACAGTTTTTGCTTTAATGACCGTCAATCTAGTTCAAGTATGTTTAAAGATGGAGAACTATAATTTTATTATGATAATATATTCTCGATTTAAAATTAAATCTTTTCATTAAAAAATTGATTTTTGAAAATTTTGTTCGAATTAGTACTTTTAGAAGTTGTTATATTTGATTTTCACACATTTGTATTAATAAAAAAACTCTTCCCAGCTTTCCATATCAATAAAAGTAATTACGAATTGTAATTTAAATACAATGCAAGCCTCTTTGGTTCAGCAAATGTTTGTGATTAAACCTTTTCTCGAAAATACCAGCTACTTTATCGAAAAGCATAAGTAGATTTTAGAAAGTTTTGAAAATGAGACAAAAAATATTTACGGAAGGGAAAATTTCTCTTCACACTAATTTATTTATTTTCTTTTTCTTTCCGTTACCTTCCTTTGCAAAAAAAAATTTTAAGGAAAAAAAATAAAATAAAAATCACGCGCATAATTGAAATTTTTTCTCTTTCTCTCTCTCTTTTTTATGTAAGAGACCTTCCAGTAAACTTCTTGAGATGCATCTGCCTTTTGTATGACAAATGTGACCGTACCTAATTTAATCCCTTATCTAATTTGCCCGCACTCTGCACGGGCTACCGAAGACTGGCCACACAAACGGTTTCCCCGTATTTTGTACGGGCACTCTCTTATGTGTTCTTTTTCTTTCTTTTTTTACCTTTTTCTTGCATATATTTTTAACTCTTACAGTGAGATTATTAGTGCCTAGTGTTTTTAAGACACGCAGTTTGCCCATGGTACTGAAATGCTTCTAATCTGATATTTTATTTGTGGTGATGGCGGGAATTTTTATTTTTAAAAGGCAGGAATTTAGATTCTTGAAAATATTCGATAAAGAAAAGGGATTGACAAGGGCATGTGCAATTTGTTGCTTCAGAAGAAATGAAAATGAAAAGATAATCCAAAAAAGCCGATATTATCTCTCATCCCATTGCAATGTAAGACTTAATATTACTCGATGCTTCAAATTGTGTGAGTGCATATACAAATATACGCACACACACAACTCTCATTCGCTTAAAAAAGAGGTCCAAACATGAAGTTATTTTATAAGTATGAGAGAAATTCTTTTAAGAAACATGAAACATTCTTTATATCATGCTGGGTATACTTATAAAACGCAAACATTTAGGGGGTTTTGTGTTCCACAATTATAAAATAAATAAAAGTGTAAGAACTTTAAAATCGAAAATTAAAATAAAACTCTTAAATTTTTGCATTCTAGTGGCGAAACGTAAGCCCCGCATTTCGGAGAGGGGGCAGGGATTCTAGGGAGCCCAAACCCTGACCAACGCCAATTAAGTATTTGGGCTTGGGGCCCAAAAAAATCTGACTTTGCAAGGGGGCCCTTATATTCTCCAACGCCAATGTCGCATTCTGTTAAGTAATATGCTCAGTTATATGCAATAAAAAAATGTGCCCATTTTTGGAACATTTTAGGCACAAAAAAAAAATTGACCGCTTAAAGTAGAGCGTCAAACTGGCGGCCCACAACAAACATTATTGCAGCCCAGCCGGTATATCGGCACACAATAATATGTTATAAAATATCAAAATTTCTCCCAAAAAATAGGGATTCTTTTTTTTTTTTTTTTTTTTTGCGGACCACTTGAAATTAAATTTTGTTTGTTTGGCCTAAATTAGTCTTTAAGTTGGACACCTCTGGCTGAAGGGGTTAAGAATTACGTGATTGAGTAACGGTGTGTTGAGTACGGTGTATTCAGGGGGAACAAACAAGCAAATTTTTCTGTGAAATAAGTAAATCCTTAGCAAACACTCTCCGGAAAGATCATTTTATTTCATTCCAAAGCTTTCAGAATTGTTTTAATTTAGCAGCCCAAAGAAAAGAATCGTATTTCGGAAGGACGTATATATAAGCCCGGGGCACTAAATGGATTGGTTAAGCGAAGCGGATTTATACGCCAGTGGCATTGAAGGGGTTCAGTTGCTTAAACCTTTGTTCAAGATTCAAAATATTTATAAAAAATAACTAGATTGAAATACATATTTTACTATAAAAAATGCATGTATATGTCAGTATTTTCAATAAACTATCAATGTCAGAAAAGATCACTCTTTACTTTCAGTTATAGATTCAGTCGCGTAACGTACACCCCCGCATCGCGGGGTGGGGTGGGGGGCAGGGTTCTACGGGGCTCGAAACCTTACTTCTCCACCACACACAAGACTTATCCTTTGTAAAATTCAACTTGAGGGCGCAAAATGACTTTGCACGGGGGGGGGGGGTCCAAATGTTCTCCGTTACACCACTGCATAGATTACTCCTCGTTTTTTTTTCTTTAGCCAATCATTTTTGAAAAAATTAACATTTTACTGTAAATATAGAACAAAATTGTAGTAAATGCTTAGATGCATTAATTTCATTAGAATATTTTCTAAGTTAGATTGTTGCTTTAACATTCAGGTATTTTCCAACATTTGGAAATGGATATCAATTCAAACTGCAGTTGAAATTGTTTCAAACTACTTTTGACTATTTTAATTGGAAACTGGAAGTAAAATTAGTCTTTATGGTTTTAAAGCAACATCAATATTTAATCTTGAAATGGGAAAATGTACGGATACAAAGTAAAAACAAAAGCTGTCATCCCCAAAATATTTCATTCATATTTCTATAAAGAATCGTGGTGAGTTGGCATTTCCGCTTTGTAACTTTTTTACAACATAATTACCTAAAAGAAGGCGCCATTATTAACAAAAAATGATGCTAACAAACCATAATCCATGAAAGAATCTTGACAGCAAATTCCGCTTCAGCTATTTCAGGCTAAACAATTAACCGAATAAAAACCTTTTTTTAAAAATTTCGCGTTCGAAGAGGAAGGCTCTGAGAACGCTAAAGGTTAAAGTTTTGTTCGTTATAATGAAATATCATGACCTGACGATTGTCGGTTTACATTAGCATAATCGCTTGTGTTGAGTGAATAATTCTACACCGATGCTTACAGTATATTACAGTCAACAACCCATAAATTATCCTCCATTCTTTTGACTGAAGCTACACGAAAGCCTCGAAGGTTTCCCGATCGTCTTTCTTCCAAGCTGTGCTACTAGGAAGCAAGCGTTCGTCGTTCGTACGCTACGTCGAACGACCTTGATCGGGTTTAGGCAGGAGAATGTGTGTGTGTTCTTTTTGTGATTCTTAAAATGTTCTTATTTATTATTAGGTAATACTCGTTTTAATTTTTTGCCTTCGGTCAAGGATAGAAGGAAGGATATGCATAAATGTAAATGCATACTTTCAAAGCAGAAAGAAGAGAAGTTGATTGACATGTACGAGCGTTCAACCTATTGAAATTTGCAAAAATGAAAATTCCATTGGGCAAAATGCCAATCAATCACATTTAAAATGCATAGTAAATAAATGCAAGCATTAAAGTTTCGGATTGAAATATATATATAGCCAAACCTTGTCGTAGCACATTTCATTATTTTTAAAAGAATACATGGTATTCATATCAAATAATTAACAGTCATTCTGTTATAATATTTCATCTATTACGTCTAACTTTCAGTTTTCGCATAAAAAATGTGCATGCAGTAATATAAAACCGTAGTAATCTATTTAAAAATATGCTTACATGCAGATCATACAACTGTTAACCAATTTTACAACCTTCGTACTGGATTCATTTCAGTTTCTAAGTTAAATAAAGAAACACTAGGAATGGGCCCTGCGTCAAAATTCATTGAGATCCCTTTTTGGAGGACCTTCATCGTATTACGACTATTTGCTTTAAAATGTTGGGGACCCTGTAGATTGGGGCCACAACATGTGTATTTATAATGCAATTTACAGGGCTTTCATATTTAAATTAGGGCCCCGAAGGAATTTTGATACAGGGCTACGCCAGTGGTCGGACCTTTATTTAACGAAGTCGCTGAATCCCAAAAAAATGTTCATTGTATGGAAAATTCACTAAATATAGAGATTCATTTTCAATATACTTTATATGCTTGGTTCCAGGAAAAGTTCGTAAAATAGAGATTCGCAAAATAGAGGTTCGTAAAATGGAGATTCGACTGCTTATTTTTAAGATACTTCGAACAGGAGTGTTTGTGAATGACTGGAGAGAATTATATATATATATATATATATATATATATAATAACGCAGCCGTTTACCGTGATTTAGTATATGCCAATGCGTCACTAAATCATTCTGTACTCCAAGCCATGGCTAGAGCGCATGTATTGTAACAAGCGTCGATCGCGAGAAAGTGAAGTTCGGACACGTGGTTAGAGGTAGGGAGCCAAATTGTAGTTAAAATAGTTATGCGGAAGGTGGGTTGAGGGGTACTGGGCTTGAGGTTTAGCCTTGGCATGTTAGAAGCTACCATTTTTTTTTTCTATAAAAAAATCGTCAGCACGGTACATAAAAGAATTCAGAATATGGTTACTTTTTTTCTCCAGACCATAGGTTCTCAACGTGGGCGTTTGAGGCTTTCAGGGGGGCAATAAAAGATCCAGGGTGAATTAGGGGGCGTTGAGGAGCTTGGGCAGATCAATTAAATATAGTCTAAAAAAAGACTAAAAAACACGCTGATTATGTACTAACAAAAGTAAACTTTAATACTGTTTACCTTATGTTGATTGTATGTATTTAAATCATTTCTATATCACATGTACGGAAATTCACATATTTCCATAGTTCGGGAAGTGGATGAAAAAACAAGATATCAATCATTGGCATGGGCAAGTAATTTTAGCGCGTTTTTCACATGTTGTATTTTACAATAATGCAACTTATGAATTTTAAACCAACAGAAAGTAATACTATACTTAAAAAAAAAATTTTAATTAAATTTTTTTTTTTTAACGAACATTTTTTTTTTAAATTATTAAATTTAAATAAGATTCGGCTCATCTAGGGCACAAATGCGAGCAAATACGAAAACCCGAGGTCAATCGGTTAATTATTGGCTGAGAAAAAGGTACGACAAAATATGGAACGAAGACGAAGACGAAATTTGCGTCCTAATAGCGCTTTTTTTACAATACGTGAAAAACGCGCTAATTAAAGATTACATTACATTCAGACCAATATTAAAGTGAATGATATAGTTAATTTTAATTTCTATAGTGTATAGTATACATATTTGTTGTCTTTGTCTGTGAGCAGTAGGAAAAATGTTTCATCCACTGCATTTCATTACAAAAATAATCCAAGAAACATAATTAAATATTTTTACCAGGAATTAACGTGGGATTCTTTAAAGACTGAAGACAGTCAATTTATATTTATTTTGAAATCAATAGTTTATTATGAATTACTTCGTATGATATAAATCCCTGCCTGTCTTTATAGCAGGTAAGCTAAAGCTTTTATTCCACTCTTTTAAATGAAGAAGAAATCCAGTAGCGTGTTTCAATTCCAGCACTATCCTATCTATGACTAAAATATATATTACACACTTAATATATTTGTGGCAATAGTTATTTCAGATCCGCAAGTAAAAAAATTGGGACATTAGAAAAAAATTAAATTGAAAAGCATATTCTATTCGTAAAGGATATTTTTTAAAACTTAACTCTTGCTTTCACCATGTATTAAGTACATTCTTATTTCTCTAGAGGGAGAAGGGGCGGTATCGAAATATTTACTAGAAAAGGGGGCGCCAGTTCAAAAAAGGTTGAGAACCTGTGCTCTAGATGATATCTTACAAATAAATTAAATTAAAACACTCCTAATAATTCAGTAACTTAATCTGAAAATCGACGTTTTTAGTTTAAAAATAAAAAACACCTTTATGAATTTTTACGGCAACACAAAGAGAGGAAATAGACTCACGTTGAAAGTTACCACTCGCACTTCGTAAGAAAAAAAATTCTGAGGCCGTACAAGCAACCAATTTTAACCCATCATTTTTTTAAAAGCGAGAGAAAATAAGTTATTAAAGTAAAGTAAACTAATTAAGATTCTGGTTTTGAATACATGAAAATATTATGACAAATATCTTTGAGACTTTGTAAAAAATAACTTCAGGAAATTCCTTTCAACGATTTAGGCGTAAACGGGGCTTTTTTAAAACTCTATCATAACAAGCAAATTTTAAAATTAGCTTTCCAGGTGTAGGTAATGAAAAAACTATTTTGAGGAAGGAGCCTGTTTGGCGCAAGAAACATTTATCTAAAAAAAACACATTTCAATTTTAGTTGTTGGTTTTGCATATCTAACACAAAAACTATCTAAATATTGCAACTTTGCTTATCCTTTGTGTTATATATCAATGTTAAACTATTTTAATGATGTTAATAACATGTTTTCCAAATGAATTTCTACACTGCTCCCCCCTCCCCAAATTTGTCAAAATATTTTATGTGGTATTACAGAACAGTATTATTTACACAAAACAATGCAAAACAAATACAAAGTATAGAGATTGTAACAGTGTCGATTTAAGCTCATTTCGGGCCCTGGGTGCAAAAGATCTACGGGCCCCTTTGGCACTGGAGGATCGAAATTTATAACCAGAAAATCTGTTTAAGTCCAGCTTATCCGAGCCCCTCGGCGCCCATCCCAAGCGCCCAATGAATAAACCGGCACTGGATTGTAATAACCTTAAAAATATCACAAATTTGTTGAAACATTTATCATTTAAACATTTTTTCCACAGCGGGAGAGTAGACGAGTGATCTTATGCCTTACGTTGGCAAGGTGTGAAAGTCTGGAGAGTGGGATACAAGCACAGGCGTTGTCTCTGTCACTTGACCGAAGTTCAAAATTACGAAGTCCGTCGCCAATTGCATTCGCATTGTGATTCAGAATGCGACATTCGTAAAAATTAAATCACGCCGATATCACATTTTTAAAATCTAAATGATATTCATTTTTCATATCTTTCTAAAGTATGGTCAAGTGTCCGACACAAGCAAGACACGTGAATCTCTCTTTCCGAATTAGCACCGCACCGTTGCTTAAGAACACACAAAAAGCGATACTTTTTATTTTAAACTCAGATGACTGCATTTTCCTAAATGGTTTGCAAAAAAGGCACAGCTAGTTTTGTAAAAAATATGCACCACATTCAGTGGCGTAACGTTCCCCGCTGCAACCCCGGGGGCAGAGTTTTGGGGCCCCAAACCTGACTGCCTCCAAGTACCTACCCTTTGTAAATTCAAACTTGGGAGCCCTAAACCTGACTTTGCAGGGGGGGGGGCACATGTTCTCCGTTACACCACTGACCGCACTTCACTCCCTACAAAAAGTTAACCCCTTAGCATGTACAGTGAAAATCGCTTTACACGAAACTGAGAAGACTGAAATATTTTTTCGTGTTAAAAGAATTTCGTGTTGAAGCATATCATAAAAAAACTATATATTTAACAAAATTAAGTTTATTAGAGTTCATTTTATTTGCACAAATATGTATATATGCATGCATTCAATAAAAATCAAACGCAAACACATTCACTAGAATTAAATGAAATCTAATACAAAATTTTAAATTTTTTTTTGAAAAAAGAAAACATTTATTGAGTTTCAGGAAAATAATCTGATATTTTTCTTTGTATTGTATTTTTAGCAAAAAATTGTTCAATGTCTTCCATTTTGTTATTCATTTCATCATTCGAGAAAGAGCGTCTAAATAACTGCAAACTTTTGACGTATGAACAGGAGTTGCACAATACTCTTTTCATTTTCGTCGGCGGAATCTGCATCAAAGATATTTTTTTAGCTTTGAACAAACTTCAAAATGTCTTATCCATAATTCGGGCTGTACACACGTTGTCATCACTTACCGCAACGAATTTTTCCGATGTGATACAGGTAGACAGTCCAATAAAACCCTAACTGTCTCAAAGATTTCATTAAATGGCTGGTGTTTTCGTATTTTGATCATTCCCAAAAGGGAAATCTTTTCGCGTTAAGCGTATCGTATTAAGAGAAAAAATGAAGAAAAAGCATTTTAATTTGTCGGGACTGTTGTATTATTTCGTGTGAACCAATATTTTGCCTTAAGCATTAAACATACTTCATTGTAAAAAGGATTTGAGTGAGGGAATATTAACGTCGCACACTGTTGAGCTACACGAGGGCTTTTGACGACGGACCTCATAATTTTGAACCATGGCCAAGTGACGAAGACGACGCCTGAGCTGTTAACCCCTTCCCCCAACTATCACACCACACCAACGGAGGATGCTTGAACTCTTGACAAACGTGCATCGTTTTCCTACACGGCGGGTCTTCAGCGACACTGGGCTCGAACTCACGACCTTCCGGCCACAAATCCGTTACCTTGGCCCTAGGCTGCCGCGGTCACTGATGAGGTCTTGAAGACAACGTTCACTTTATCGGCCATTGTAAACTGATGTCTCCGAAGCATCCAGAAGTCTCTGCAGAGAATCGTGTACCGATTCTATTTTGTTTAGGATGTTCAAGGTCCTTCCCCGTTCTCAACGGTAATGTGGATCAAATTCCGTTTTGTTTGTATGTGAGAGGTTAATGAAGAGAATTCAATGTCTTACACCGTAATCCTGAAAATTTCCCACAATTACCAATGAAGTTACGTCCACATTTTATTTTATTATTTTTGATCCTCTCAAAAAAAAAGAAAGAAACGGAAAGGGGAATCTACATATCAGTGTCATAAATTAAAGTAAACAATTAGAGGATTTTATAGAATTAATCATGTATAAATTAAAGATGCAGAGAATTACATTATGAAATGAGGTTGAATTTACAGAAGATAGTTTTATATATAAATAAAATACACAGACACACATCTCATTTACATTAATTGTAATCGTATAATAATCATATCATTCGTTGCTTTTTATTCAAAAACACTAATTTATTAACCATTTCTCATTATAACTGCAGGTGGCTTGTTAATTCCATATCCTCAATAAATTCAACCGTTGTTTGTATTACAATTTCCATATTTTTTTTTTATTCTTTTCCGTTAATAAGGATATTTGAATGTGTTCTTGTTTCAGTTTGCTTCAATTAGCATGCTTAATTTTAATAATGATTCCAATTGAGTTCATTATTTCATGGATAAATTTTGTCTGTCAAGATTTTTCAAAATAACTTTTGTTGCTTCAATTTGTGAGAAGTACACAAGCTAATATTTTTTCCCTTAGTGCATTTGGTAATCGAGTCATGGTTTTTTGGAAGGGAAAATCGAATGGTTTTTTGGATCGATGTACAAAAACAATAAGTAAGCGCCGATTTCCTAGTATAATAAACCATACGTGGTTTTATGTAATTTTTGGATCACGTGTGTCAAGGATGGGAAAATAACCTCATGCGGCGTGCAAAGAGTTTTTTTGCGGCCTGCCAAGACAGTCAGGAAACCAAATACAATAGAGTCCCGAAAACTCGGCCTAATGTGGACCGAAGGGTGGTTGAGCTTGTGAAAATACTGGCTTATCACAGAATGGGATTAAAAAGAATAGATACCGAGTTTTCCTTCAGAAAATACTGTACCACACTCATTGGCGTAACGTACACCCCTGCTTTGCGGGAGGGGGGGGGCAGGGACTCAGGGGACCCAAAGATTGACTGACACTAAGTACGTATTTGGGCTTGGGGCTCAAAACCTGAGTTTGCAGGGGAGCCCTAATATATTCTCCGTTGCACCACTGACTGCACTTGTATGTATTGTTTGCTTGAGAATAAAACGGAAAATAAATTGCTCAAACACCCTTAAACAAAGGAAAAGTATGTACTTTATGAAGGTACACATAAAGTATTTTATACATGAAAAGGAAAGTGAATACATAGTATACAGTAATTTACATGATCAGACACACAGAAGAATACTTTTTTTGGCATAAAGCTGCCCGCAATGAAAATTAAGTAGTGGACTTTGCAAAAATTAGCTACTTTTTTTTCAAAAGAAATTCCTTATGCCCTGTTCTCTTCCGTACTACACTCAGGACCCCTAAGCTACAGGGACCCCAACACGAGTAACTACAAGCCTTTCATTTTTAAAAAAGGGCCCCGAAGGAGTTTTGATACGCAGAACGACAGTGACTACATTCTATGTTTTGATGCTTCATTACGAAGATGATAAACGAACAGTAAGTCTATTACCGATGCACCTTGTCATTCAAAATACTGAAGGGCAGTTTCGACAACCTTTAGTCTCTCACTGTTTAATATTTTAGGAACATGTAAGGTGTCTTCATCATTTTCCGGCATTTTTTCTTTAACATTAATTTTTACATCGAACGTAATGATTTGCTCAGTATTGCTCTCGGACCACTGTTCGACGTCATTTTCATCAGCTTCTGACATCCAAGAACTCATCCAGGGTATTTTTGGCCTTCAAAGGTGTGGCTGAGTTATCTTTACTGCCGGGTTATCGAGTGTCAAGTTTTCGGGACATTACTATACAGAGAAAATATTTTTTATAATAGGATCGACATACATATATATTTCTAAACTAAGCTTTGTGGGGGTGTCGACCTAATCGGCACCCCTCGCTCTCCGTCTTGCCTGTCTAAAGGTGTGGGGGAAAACAAAGCATCACCAGCAACTTCCATAATAACAATTAGTTTATTTATCTTTAAACACACTTAATAATCACAAGTGAAACTACAAAAGGAAACCTAGAAGTGATATCTAAAGCGTTATCTAATCTCAATAACTAACTCTAAGTAAACCCGACTACGTGAACTAGATAAGGAGAACAAGCGCCAATGAACCGATAACTAGTTCTAATTTCTTCTATCTTAAATCCTTAATCTAATAATTTAATCACTTAACAATTACTTCCTTAACTCGCGCTATGTTTGTGAATGAAATATTCCAATATTCACACTTACGTAACAGCTCCCCGGCTCCTTCTATCTAACATCTACAAAACCTAGACTTAAAATAGTCAAACTAATTTGAATATCATGGTTTCTTCTTGAAAGGCTGTAAATTAATATGAATGCTAGCCCCAAAGTTTCCCCAAGAGGATTAGTAGGAAAATGACGCGAATAGATCCGTCACAGCTTTTCTTGTACGAAGATCATCAAAACTATACTCTGAAAATAATGTGAATTTTTCAAAACTCTTAATTCCGGCTCTGTAGAGAATTCTTGGCAAAAAATAAACAAAATATTATTATCATATATGTATTTTTCATAAAAGGAGAATGTTTTGAAAATATCTCATTTTTTGCCAAAAAAAAAAACGCATTTAAGTTATTTTTATTGTTATAAAATAAAGACAATTTTTTATATGTTTATTGTAATTCAGGTGACACTATATATCAAACAAATTATTCATTTACACGCATTTTTAAAATCATGGTTCCGAATGTAGTCGGATGCCTAAAAAAAGCAAAAACATAATGTTATAAATAAAAATTCTACACTATTAAGAAGTCGAAATACGAATATTGAAGAATTTTTCTACCCGAATGAGAGTTCGAATTTCATTCTCGGACATCGAGCGAACAGAAGGCCTCAAGAGATCTACTTTCTCCCGTTCTCAGAAAACTGCATTCATTCCATGTGCATTATCAGAACCGAAAAATGTGCACAATTTTATCTGAAGGAGGATCAAAAACATCTCGTTTTACTTTTCCCTGTGGCTATGAACTTAGTATATTCAGCTCACATGCTTCCTCCCTCCTCGTTCTTTCCCCTTCTTTCTTTTCTTTTCTTTCTTTCTTTTCAGAGTAAAAAGCAGTTGCCTCTGACCCACTTATCGTGGTTGGATCTTTGTGGCCAAAAGGAAGAAAACGTTTTCAGTGATTGTGACACAGTTTCACAGTGTGCAATTAACACAATATATTCCCTTCCATGAAAAGAGAAGATTAACATTTTTTGACGGAATGTGTATGTATGTATATATACAAGCACAGATAGGTGTACCTATATACAGAGTTGAAAATAAACAGACGAGTAAAAGTTGTAAGTTGCAATCAGGAAAGCATGATAACGTCAGAAAGCGTGGTGAAAATCGCTTAATACGAATCTGAAGTTGCTGAATTAAGTTTATTAGAGGTTATTTTATTTGCATAGATAAGTATATATTCATATATTAAAAAAATCAATGAAACGAACTTACAGAAAATTAATACAAAACTTTCAAATTTTTTGAAAAACAAAACATTTATTGAGTTTTTTGAAAATAATCTGATATTTTACTTTGCATTGCTTTTTTTAGCATAAAATCGTCAACAAATTGTTCGATGTCGTCCATTTTTTTTTTTATTCATTTCATCATTGGAATGTGCGTCTAAATAACTACGCATACTTTTCATGACATTCCTCATTTTGGATGTTGTGAGAACAGGAGCTGCATTATTCATTTCATTTTCGTTGCATCAATGATGTTTTTTGAGCTTTGAACAAACTCCAAAATGTCTTTGCCATAATTGGGGCTATGCGCACATTATCATCATCTACTTAAAAGAATTCTTTCGAAAATACAATAGGACAGTCCAATGCGATTGGTGTTTTCCGTATTTTGTTCATTCCCAGAAAAAAAAATTTCGTGTTAAACGATTTTCGTTTCGTGTTGAAAGAAAAAGAATGCATAAAAACACACAGTAGTTTGATGGGACTGTTGTAGTATTCCGTGTTAACCAATATTTCGTCTTCAGCGTTTTCGCGTTAAACGCGCGCGCGCGCGCGTATTTCACTGTATATATTATTTAATTTTACTATACTTTTTTTATTTTTTCTATCCTTCAGCAAAACATTATTTTTTTTTATTTATAAAACAAATTAAAAAATAAAGTACGAATTGAGTTAGTTAAGCATGTATGAATTGGTATTCATTAGAAGTATAAAATATGGTCTTCATATAATATCCACCAAGAAAAAATGTCAACTCTCAGAAATCAGAAAATAATTTTATAATGGCGGTCGTTGCTTAATGTTAAGGGTGGCCGTGGTAGCCTAGTGTTTGTGGTCACGATTTCGAATCCTAGAGCACCTGAACATCCACAGTCTAGAGGGGAACGGTGCACGCTAAATATGTTGAGAAAAAGAAATAATTGCCGTAAAAATTTTCTATTATATCAAATTTATTACATTGTATTGTTCAGAATCTTATATTATTAATGAAAATATTCAGAATAACCTCCTTTAAGACGTAGAATGTGGCCACGAGAGCCTGATGGTTATGGTCATGAACTCGTAGCTGACGTGTCATGAGTTCGAGCCTTAGTGCTATTGAAGACCCGCCATGTAGAGATACTGATGTACGTTAACTATGCTAGAGAGGAGGGATACCAGCTCAAGTGTCGTCATCGGCACTTAACCATGGTTCAAAATTATGCTGTCAATCGCCAGTAACCCTCGTGTTGCTTTATAGCGCAACGTTAATATTATAACTCTAGCTCAGGGGTCTTCAAACTTTTCAACTCACGGAACCAATAGAACAAGAAGGTGTTTTCGTAGAACCCCTAAAACAAGAAAGTATTTTCGTAGAACCCTAATCTGCCCACACACTTAGAAGAATATATCTTAAAATAATATTAAAATAGATCAAGGTAAAGACAATTAAAAAAGCATTACATTTAAAATAAAAACCTTAATCTACTTTTAATATAATTTACTCATTAATAACATTATTCTGTATTCCAAGTGTCACCTACCCATACATTATGTTTAGTAACTGGGACTTATGTGCTTGCATTTTTTCACACAAACTTTCGAAGTCTAGGTCTATTGAGATTAACTGCAATCGCATTACATATTCTGAGTTTCATTTGTTTCTATACTTTGCTTTTGTAGCCACTCACGTTGAGAAATATTTTTCACTTATACACATTGTTCTGTGTGTGTGTGAATGATTAAAATATATATATAACTGCGTGAGATATACTGTATTTTGAGCGAATTTGCAACAGAACATTTATGAACTGTTTTTGCTTTAATTTAGATTTTTAAGATTGAATATATTGATAAGTTGTTCCCTCTTCTTTACTGTAGGTGTTTTTTCCAAATTCAAAAAGGTCATTTTCCAATAGAAAAATATATAGTTTTGCAAGATGTTGTACTAACGAGTATAAAATTATAGCGTGGAAACCGCGATAGTAAACACACAATATATATAAAATATTCACAATGTAATAGGTAATATATAAATATATAGATAAAACGCTTTAAAAAGTATTGCAAAATAAAGTTTTTTGTATAAATAAAACAGTTTCTTAATGATAGGGATGAGCTTTAAATTCTTGTGGGAATACAAACTTCATAGAAAACGTGAATCCATTTTAAATACACGTTTATAAGTTACTCTTTTCTATTTTTTTACTGGACTCGCGTGGATTCCGTGGAATACTGTTTGAAGACCACTACTCTCTAGCTTAATGTTAAGAATAAAGCATAAAATGTTTCGGATATCTTCTCCTATACTGCGTAATGTTAAATGAGCTATCCCTTTACATGTTATAAGAAAAATTATTTATGATAAACATTTTGAAATTTTAAAAATGTATGATGTATAATTTTCCGTCCATCCGGTATAGTGGTTAGTGAGGCTGACCGCTGTGCTGAAGGGCTTGATTTTGAGTCTCGGAGAAAGCATTGATGTTTGTAAACGTATAATGCCTTTGCGGCATGGGGGTATTCTAAATGGCCGTCGAGCTGCAAGTCCTCTCGTGAGGTTGGTGGAAGAGAGATGGGAGGCTCCTGACCCCCTACAGGGTTTTCTGCCTCAAAATTTGGGGTGGTACCAAGCCAAATCATACTGTCACCTGTATGGTGCTCAAAGCTACGGATAACGACAGGCGAACATCTAGCACTTTTGCCACAATGAAGTTCGTTGGCCTCGATCTGACACCGTCAGACAAGTGGTATTAGCAATAAAAAATGTATGAATAATATTGTTGCAAATTTTCATGAAGATTGAGACGTTTTTCTGTCCGAAAATGTGTTCTGCGTTTCGTTCATTTGATGAAGGCAGCCTTAAAATTTTAAGAATCCATATGAAAAATATTTGTTATAATTATATACCCTCTTTGCTTTAAGATTTTATGAAACCAATTAAATCTAATTTATTTTCATGTCTTTCAAAGTAACAACAACAAAAAATCCAATGCTAATAAATTTGCTAGAAATGTCATCCATTTTTTATCTTTGTTTTGTGACATAAGTAATTTTTTAAACCTAATAATTAGCTTCTTTCACATTAATTGCGCAACTGAATGCCAATGGGAATTCGATCAAATCATCTTCTAACCGCAAAATGCAAGGAATTTTCTCGGCACTCCTCCCCTCTCCCTCAAGTGAAGGAGACCTTTTTCGAAATGATCGTTCTACTTTTTTTAATTTATCCTCAGTATCTTCAGTTGACCCTTGCAACATCTTTGTGACAGCTTTAAATTTAGTATTCTGTAGACTTTCACCAGCGTTCAATCGGTGATTGGATTCGAAGTTGACGGAACTGATCAAATAAAATCATCTGATAGAAAATTAATATCTCTATAGTAAAAATTTCAGCGCAAAACAATTTTTGGGAGGTAAAATATAAAATATATGAATTCGTGTCTTCTGTCTAAATCATCTATATATATATAAATAAATGGATGTTTGTATATATGACCTAGCTTCGCTCCAACACACCGTTCAACTGATTACTATGAACATTGGCATGCATATGTATTTTTTGTGGAGAAGGTTTTTCTGCTATCCCCTTTGTTGCAGCTCCCCACGAGGTGGCGCTACAGCAAAGCAACTTCTGCGCCGTTCAATCAATCGCCAAGTTGCCAACATGGTCACCAAAAATCGCTTGCTCTAGCGCCAACATTTCGCTATGTTTCCATTGAATCGGCCACTATAATGTAAGAAACAGCGTTGCTTGGGAATATAACAATTTTAACATAAAATAAATACAACGGAAAGTGTAGTATTAACGTATTACACATACAAATATAAACTATTTACACTATATTAAGCTTTCATTACACCAGCAGAGATCAGCTTAGGAAAGTGTCAAAAATCGACGCACAAGGGAATTACGGAGGTTCTATAAATAAAAAAAAAAAACCTTTTTATCAGCTATTAGACCTTCAGACTTAAAATTTAACACATATGGTTTTTTTGCTCATCTGAGATATGCAAAAAGCTTTTTGATGTGTAACATCTTTCCTCTCGATTGCTGGAGATTTGTGGGAGTGATTTCGTGAAAAGGGACGGAAATGCGTAACATGAAGTCGGGGAAGCGCGCGCTATTCAGTGAAGTTCTGTTTTTTTCTTCTTCATTCCGGAGGGGTTCCGCCCCCATCCCCCACCCCCTGTGGTCTAGGCCGTGGGATCTTTGTTTTTGTTTTCTCACTTTAGGATCAGAGAAGAAGCTAAGTCCTTTAGCCCGCGGTCACTCGCGCCTGTTTTTAATACCGTCGTTACTCGCGGGGTGTAGAGAACACCCTAAACTTTTAACACGTGTATTTAAATATGAAAAAAAAAATTTTAGTCAATTATGATACATTTTTATAAAGTACAAGTTGTTTTTTGTATTATACAAATAAAATTATTAAATTTATTGCATAAAAATGAGACTAACATTAATTTAAACTAAACCTACAAAATTTTCATTTTAAAATACATTAACTTTATATTATAGCCGGGGTGTAGAGAACACCCCGCGCTAGTGATCGTGGGTTAGGCAGAGACGTGGTTAGACAATGACGAACGTGTTTCGATACCTGACTTCGATTGCTGCGTACTATTTAAACGACCGGGCCACAGAGCAGCTGGTGTTGCGATCTATCGTAAACAGAACGACTCACATGTTGTGGCTCGACATATGCAATCGTCAAACAAGTGGACTGGGTATTGTTAGTTAAGATATTGGGGACATATGTGTGGCAAAATGCTTATTTGAAAATGGACAAACAGTGATTTCGGTGGTCGTATACATTTCTCCGAATCAAACGGTTCAAAAAATTAAAGATTCCCTGCCTTTTTTACTTTTGCCATATACCGAAGGTGGTTCTGCTTTTTTTTTTTTATACTATCACTCGCTTCTCATGATTTTGAGTGGTGATTTTAAAGTTAAGTTCAGTTTGCTAGAAGCCGGGCCACTCATAGCTTTTTTGAATGATGAACTCAAGCTCGAAATGAACACAAATCGAAATGTTTCGACAACTAACAATAGTACTGTTATTGACGCTATTTTTCAACGGTTTTTAAATACTTTGAAAACACAATTATATGTGTCATATTTTATTTATCATAAATTATCATTACCGCTCTTCCCCAAATTGAACAAGAATAATTATTTTTGATAAAAAAATTGCATTACTCCTTGTGTTAATTAAATAAAATTTTTATTAAAGATATAATTATTCCATAGAAAACTCTTTCCAATCATACTCGATTCATTTTTTTTTCAGGATTTAAGTTGCTATTGCGAATTTACCACGATAACATGTCAGATGTTACACATCGTATGCGACTACTGTAAGGCTCGTTTCTTTTTTCCAAAAATTCAATCCCTTTGTGGATATACTAAATTTTGAAATTGCAGAGTGTGACACACACAAATTTGACTGTGTGGAAGTTGTGTGGAATTGACTGTGTGTAAGGTGATGAAAGTGCTGGGTGACCAATGTAAGCAATTACAGACCAAACCATTGCCAAAATTCGTGATATGAGTGGGTTCTCACTCACATAAGTTATCAGACTGTTAACCAACTTTACTGCCTTGAAGTACTAAGAAGATTCTGTGAAAAAATTAGGAAATAAAGTCCAGAATTGGGGAGTGATGGATGGCTGTTGCACCAAGACAATGCATCCGCTCACATGATCCTATCTGTCAAGCAGTTTCCGCCCAGCAAAAACATTACTATGATGGGGTACCCTCCTTATTCACCTGATTTGGCCCCATACGACTTTTTTTTATTTCGTGCAGTTAAATCTTGCTAAAAGGGAACCCATTTTACCTCAGTTGAAGAAGTTCAAGCAAAAACGGAGAATCTCCCGAAGAGCCTTCCAAAAACCTCGTTCCAGAACTGTTACCAGCAATGGAAGCACCGAACGCAGAAGTGTGTGAATGCTGAAAGAACTACTATGAAGGTGATAACGTCACAAAGAACTGATTCTGCAAATATAACGATTTTTTTTGTTTGTTTAATTTGCAATTCACGTTTAATTAACTCAATAAAAACTTCTTTATCCTTCACAATCTATATTGTTTAATTTTTCAATTCTCCCATACGAACAATGGGTATATACCAGCTAGTAATATTATAACGAATAAGAAATTTTATTAAATTTATCTTAAAGAATATTTTTATCCAAACTGTGCAACGAGTTCTATTCGCGTTTTTTACTTATCACCTAAGAAAATTCTTTTTAACTGTTACATGGTTTTAAAATTGCTTTCCGTGGAGGAACAGTGATTTATGCTAATGTGAGTTGCTGATTGAAATCAAGTGAAGAGAGAGAGAGAGGTAGTCAATCGTTGTCAGGCTGATACTGAAGTAAGTGTTAGGGTTACAATAATTGAGAAGCTAACAGAGTTGAAATAAGATCTAACGGGGGTTTTTTTGTTACGGAACAAGATATTTTGTCAAGTCAGGACGAGAAGCATTGCGTCGGATCTGACCGTCCAAACCAAGTGATTCAATTAATTGTTACAGTTATTTTAAAGGTAACTGGGACGTCAGCGAGAAGGAATAATGAACTTTTTTTGCACCAACTTTAAATGGTTCTCACTTACTTAAATTAAAAGCTACGGAAGTACAATTTTTACGTTTAATTATCCGTTTATTTATGTACTTGTTAATGTAAACAAATTTCATTTTAAATTACAAATAAATCTGTAACAGAAATAATTAAGCAATAACTATTTTTTTTATATTCAAGCATGTTCTTACCTTTAGGTACACTTTGCATAAAATCTACTGCATATATAGCTATAAAATTTCACGGAGTTTTTGCAAACATAACAATCTATAAAATGAGTGGAATGAAATTTTAAAATATAAATTTATAAACATTTTTGAAAAGTTTAAATTTAGGGATTTAAATTTCCTTTAAATTTTATGCAGAAATTGTGCTATATCTAAAATTTGTGAATGTTTATTTTTAAAAAAATTCATTCACTTTGTTGAAAATTTGTGGATCTTATAGTATACAAAATATCAGCACTATAGGTATAGTAGATTTTGAGAAAAGTGTACCGGAATCACCAAAAAAGACATTTTGAGAAAATTGCAAATAAAGATATTTTCATCAATGATTTGTAAAATAATATATTTTAATACAATATAAAGTCTTACCATTATTAATTGGATTATTTTGCATCATTTCTCAGTTTTTGAATTGTAAGTTTAAAATTCTAGATTCTTTAGAAGTCTTTTTAATTACTCTTTCTCTATTTCATCAACACGTGTTATCGACGATTCACACCTTCTTCCATTTAAAATATCAAAGTTTCATGTCTATAAGTTTTAGTACTTTCACTTCACTTTGAACATCATCATTACAGGATATTATAAATTTCCTTACACATATTTTTATAGTTATAAAAATACACACAAAAACGTCTTTGATAAATTTAAGAAGTTAATTTGAAGTCTAATTTAAATGGAGCTCTGTTTTTAAAAATTAAAACAAAATAATGTTTTTATATTCATACATATTAATATTTATTTATTTTAAAGAAAAACCAAAAGTAATAAACATATAGAGAGTAATTTATGAACATTCAAATGTTAACAATAAGCAGTTAGGAAAAACGAAATATCTATTTTACAAGTTGTGTATTTAATTTAGAATAATCCTCATGATCAACTTGATTTATAGTTTAGGAACTCTACTGAGTATTTATAAATGCTAAGCTAGATATAACTAACTTTTCAATAAACAAAATTTTATTTTAAAGTTTTTTAACTAATCATTTAAATTTTCCGTAATTTTTCCACAAAAAATGTACAATTTTTAATAAATTTGAACATTTAATATAGAAAAATTAGTTTTTTACAATACATATTCACTACGGATTTTGAAGAAAGTATACCTGAATCACATTTACACACATCTGTTTACAATTTTAAAATTCAATTTTTTAGCGTTCTTTTGATCGAATTCTCATAAGTAATACATCTATAGATGCAGAAAAGTGTCCTCTATTTTTTAAAAGTAAAATAAAAAAATGCATAATTTGAAGCACTTTCACGTCCCAGTTACCTTAGTTAGTAATTAAGCTGACAACTCCCTTCGTTTAAATAACCTCTTGATAATAATTTGAAAGTTAAATAAGGGTGTTGATTTTATTAAAACGTCTTTTGAATCTCTGTGCATCTAAATTCACCAGCGCCCGCAGGGTCACGACAACTGTATTACTTGTTCTATTCAACTAAAAATACATACACTATCAAAATTTTTGATTTTGATAGGAATTTTTTTTCACTGCTTAAGACTGTTGTGCTTGCAGAATATATACATCGTCAAAAAAGTAGCACCCAGAAGAAAGAAAGCTGTTAGCAAAATAAGACATTACTTTGTCTCTGTTAGATATAAATGATAAAATCTTCAGCAACGTTAGCATTAAGGAGGTCAGAAAACACGTGACTCACCGCTTTACTAAGTCCTTTAAAAGGTTCTACTAAAGAGCATAATTTTGTTTCTAATTTGTGTACTTCGATTTAATTTAAAGCATTGAAGTTTAGAATGTTTTTGAGGCATAAACGACACCTATTTGAACATTTAAACGCTTTGGATGAGTCCTTATTGATGTCGAAATTTTAGGCTATTGGCGACGAACCTCGTAATTTTGAACCATGGTCAAGTGTAGAGGACGATACCTGAACTGGCAACCCCCCTCCTAACTTCCACATCACGACAGCGTGAGGACTTCGAGCCGCGACAAATTTAATGTGGATCAACAATGGCAGTAGGGCTGGAGCTCATGACACGCCAGCCACGAGCTCACGACCAGGACCACTAGGCTACCGTGGCCACTCAATATTGTCAAGAAACACGAGACTCATCGCGTCACTAGAACCTTTTAAAAGGTTTCCCCGAAGTGATTAATTTTGATTCTAGTTAATGTATTTGAATTTAATTTATCATTTTAAAGTTTAGAATGTCTTTGAGTTGAAAACAACAACCATTGGAACAGTTGGACGCTTTGGAGAAGGGTCGCTTCATAGGAATGCATGAAGACGAATAGTCATTCTGGCGAATTTCATATCATATTGATTGTGCGGATGTTAGTTTCATGCTATTGGCGGAATAGGAAAATATCGCTCATGATAAGTAGGCTTAGAGAAGGCGGCACACGAATTGCGAACAGGGAAAATAAAGAATTGTGCAGCAAGTGCGAAGCACACCAACTGATACAATTCCGGACATCATACGAAAAATGATGCCCAGGGTCGTGTTAAGACTCTTTTAGACTCTGGGCTCAGAGAAATCTTGAGATTTAGGCCCTGGCCCCCCATGCAAAAGTAAGCCCAACTTGAGATCTTCAAAAGTAGACAGTATAAAGTTTGCATTGTCAAATACCGAATGAAAACGCAGTGGTATAATTTGAATGGCATAATCGAAACAAATAAATGTGCACGACTCAAAAATCACAAAAGCCTAGGCACAAACCAACTCGACCGATGGTCACATTTCGACTAAATGAGTTAAATGATTGTTTATGGTATTAGGCCTAGGCCTAGACATGGACAACGGTCATCACATAATAATACAGTCTTCCCACTTCTGTCAGTTAACATGCAATTTGAAATTCCCTGTTTTTCGGAGAATATGTATGGGAATAATATTTGACTATTCAAATCATTCGGGTCATGATCTTATTCAGACAAAGCGGAGATCGAAACGAAGCCCCCATAGAGAACGTGGTCCCGGGCCCAGCTGGCCTATATTTTAAGACGTCCTTGGTGATGCCCTCTCTACAACATCGTATTAAGTGCCTGTATTATTAACATGTGAGGTAACATGCTTCTGGATTGAATGGAGGAGGTTGCCCCTGATATCACAGTAAGTGAGTGATTTTGGGGTTTATTGGCGCAAGAGCCAATTTCGGCTATACTGCACCAAACATTTGTTTTAATATCTGTGGTCTAGACGGGAAGAGAAAGAAAGAATGAATTGAATGACAAGAAAGAGGGTCGAAATATAGAGAAGGATCACTAGGGTACCCCGGGTTCGTGAAGCCCATGTTTACCAAAAACAGTAAACCCCGTGGGAAAAGGAAAAGATCACTAGGGCACCTCGGGATTGTGACACCCGTACTCAGCTAAAGAAGGTGAGTCCCCTGAGGGGCCTGATATCACAGTAATGTCGTGAGAGACTGTAATGGTCCCACGGAAAACCAACCTGGAGCCATGCGGAATGACAATAGGTCACCTCTAGTGGTGAATCTTGTTTTAGTCCTGGTAAGTATCATAGCCCCCCCCCCTCCGTGTGTAAAGGCAATGTAGCCAGAGGCAAGATGGACGATTTGTCGTCACTCGTCACTCATCCAGGCATCAGGATGTAATGATTTATGGGTACATGTTACTTTCAACTTCAAATGTTAGAAGAATCTAATTATTATAATGATAGAATTTTAACAGCACATTTTCTTAAAATTTTTTATCCGTTATGCTAATCAGTAATTTGACCAAGTTGCTTTAAATGGAAAAAATCAGCCGAAATCTTTACAATTGAAAGTTAATTTGAAAACTTTAAGAAATATGAAGAAGAAAAAAAAAAACAGAAATGTACAGTTGTAATAAGTACTTCATACACATAAAAAAAGCAGCCCACACTCTCAGTGGCGTAGCGGAGAATATCAGAGCTCCTCTGCAAAGGGGAGTACTTGGTGTTAGTCAAGCTCCCCCCCCCTCTGCAATGCGGGGGTGTACGTTACGCCACCACACTCTATTTCCTCATCTCTACTCAAAAAGTGTCCCAAGCGTTTATGCAAAATCTAAACATCCTACACTTTTATTTACATCAGCATTCATTTTTGTTCCATAATCGGCATACTTGAAATTGAGAAGTTCTAGATTTATCTATTGTTAAGAGCTTCCACGAATAAACTTTTTTATGTACGGAAACCCAAATAAAAAAACACAGATGACATAAGAAAAAAAGCAGAAAAGAAATTTAGAAAAATTCTTGATTGCATCTATTGCTAAAAGTTTCTGGAATACACTTCTCACATACAACAACTAAGGTATAGATAAAGGTGAAGAAAAGATTCTGTCCCGTTTCCGGTATCTTTAGAAGCTTCTAAAAATGACTACTTATACCTAAAACATAAACTTGAAATTTCCGGTAGGAAACTCTTCAGAATCATAACGGTAGTCAAGAAGGGTAAATACTTAACAGGAAGAGAAAACGTGCGTCTTGTGAGAAAAATAGTTCAAAACAGACCATAGTTATACAAAGTACACCTTTGCAATGTTTAAACTTTAACTGTATTTACGAAATAGGCTGAAAATAAACTTGAAGTGACTGGCAAAGTTCGAAACTGTGATTTTAAAAATGCATATAAATGAATACTTTTTTTGATATTTTATTTAATGTCAGTTAAACTGGAATATGCATATAAAATTGTTTTTAAGAATATTAATAATAAATTACAGTAGAACGTCGTTTATCCAAACGTTTATTATCCGGAGCGTCAAATATCCGAACCAAAGTCTGGATACGTTTTTGAACTGTGCAATGCTCAACAGTTGTTTCACGTGAGGAAATAAGTGATTATTTTCCACAATAAAGGTAAAATTGCGACATTTTGCACCTATTTTGCTTTTTCTTCAAGCACGTTTCCCACTTGTGATGATTTTCAATATTCATATAGTGTCCGGTTTCATATACTGCATGGTTCGCATTCGGTTTTCGGTTATCCGAACAATCGCGTATCCGAACAGTGTCAGGTCCCAATTGATTCGGATAAACGACGTTTTACTGTATAGTTTAAAAAAACACCCTTTTATAGTAAATCGAACTAAGTTGTAACTTAATCTTTTAGTCGCCAAATCTGGAAATGGGATCTGAATTTAGTCACCAGATACGGGATGGGATCTGAAAATGGAAATATTTAATCCTGATGATCCTGATCAGGACAATGGAACAAAGTTATTAAATTATTGTATTGCCATTGGTCCTGGACAAGTGAGCAAAATTTCGAATCAATCTGATCTTTTAAAGTGGGTAAAAATTGAATTCAAAGATTCCGTTACATACAAGTGAATCTTATAAATGAATTTAAATGCAATTTTTCGGAAAGCAAATGACATATTTTCAAAACATTTTCCTTTCATAAAAAGTGGTTATATGATGATAATATTTGTCTATATATTTAGCTAGACTTCTATGCCGGGGCTGAACTAAAATTGTTCCAATGTATAATTTAGAAATGGATTTATTCATATTTTATTATATTAGAGCACAGAAGTTTTAACAAAAAACATCTCTTATTATTTCAAAATTGATTGTAAGTAATTTTAAAAAATTTAGTTCAATAAAGGTAATGAAATTCGGGCTATATACAGGCAAAATATTATTACAGAAGCATTTTTCATAAAAGGAGAATGTTTTGAAGATGTGTCATTCTTTCTTCCTTTTTTCCTAAAAAAATTTGAAAGATTTTTCTTGTAATAATATTCCTAAAACATTTTTGTAGGTATATTCCAAATTAACTGATATTAAATATTTAAAAAATTATTCATTTATACTCTTTTAATAAAAAATTGCGTTTTCGAACATATTTGATCACTTTAAAGAGATGAATAAGCAAATTTCAGATAAGAATTTTTTAAATTTTCATTACATAAAAGCGCTTTACTTTACTCGGAATCCACAATACATATTTAGCTGTTTATTTTTTTACAGTAAACATATTAAGAAATTGTCATGAAAATCAATTTTATAAAATGGAAAATTAGTTTTAATAATCTGCAACGACATATTTTTTTCACACAAAATTTTTTATCTTTAAAACAAAACTGTGCTTTCGGACATTCTTTTAGGCATTAAAACAAATTATATAAATAATTCCTGATAAAAACTAATCCACTTAAGCGGGGGAAAATTAATTAATCGTAAATTATTATCAGCATCTGAGAACAAAACAGAAAAATAATCAAAAAGGTATTTCTTGAACGAAAAGCAATCCAATGCAATTTCAATTTAAATATTTGTTACATAATTTTTACAAACACGTCTGAAATTATGCTAATAACGAAAAGAACGAACGAATAACGAAACAATTAGAATAAATTATATCTCAAGTATTTCTTATTTATTATTCTATAAAGATAAAAGTAGTATTAACTTTTTAAAGTTAAATATTAAAATGCACAGAATATAATGATATTCATACGTATTCAATTACATAATTGTTTTTTCCTAACGATCCTTTATCCCTATTAATAGATAATGATCAGAAAAACTTAATTTGAAACTAATCTTTATTTTGAAGAAAGAATAAAGGGTAAATCATTATGTAAGTGGAATATTAATGTACATTTAATACATAAAATAATATGAAATTATTTAAAGCAAAATAAAAACTAAAAAAAAAAAAAGGTTAACTGTAAAGATGCTTAAAATTGCTAAATACTATCGGGAATAAAAAATAAAACGTAATCGATATCATTTTTAGGATTTTGTTGTAATAACCTTCTATGGTTTTGCTTTCAGTTAAAATACAACTCTCTAAATGCCTTAGAACATTAAAGAACAAAACTATATAATTTTAGAATGAAAAAATAAACGAAACTTTTTAATGCCTTTCTTCTTTTTTCTTACTTCGATTCTTCCGTTTGGTACTCAGAGAAGAAAATAACTGGATTTTATCCTTGAATCATTATTCACACAAGAAAAAGATATTCAATTAAATTTTATGAAACTACAGTAACCCACAATTAATCGTTTCTCTCGGTGCTTTCATCTACAAGTTTTTTAGAATGTAAACCAGGGGTCGGCAATTACAGCACGCAACAAATTTGTCAATTTTTGAGTGAGTAATACTGATATTTGAAACATATATTTAAAATTTTGGACATTTACGGAATCATGAAAAATCTGTATGATAATTCTCTATATAATTCTACAGCTATTTGGAAATTTATGAAGATTTAATTGTTTGAAGAGAGAAAATTGTATGTACTCTGCTTTCCACTTTTGGTTCTACATATCTATGTGTTCTTTTGGTTTCCACATATCTATGTGTGAACTAATCTTTTCTTTTATGAAAAGTATTTTTATTTTGAGTCCACCAAGAAGCTGTTAACAACTGAATGCTTAAAATAGTGTCAAATTGAAAGTCACACATTATACCGCTGATATTATGATATGAAGTAGGTTCACACATTAAAAAATTCAATTTTTATTTAACACTATTGAAGGAAAATATTTATATTTTATGCTGTATTTCATCTTTTAATAAATACGTTTAAAAAATACATAATATATGTACTATTTTAATTTTTTTATTTATGTTGAAGGAAAGGGTATTTTATGTTGTTTATCTTTTGTTAATAAATAACTTTAAATGATGTAAAATTAATAAAAAACAAGTAATATAAAAAAATTAAGTCAATGCCTACTTAGATCAACAAAGAAAAAAGTTATTTTAGTTACTTTTTATTAAATAGTTACAATTAATATAAATATGTATATACATATGATAGAATCACATTATAAGTGGCAATTAATATCTATTAATTATCATTATAGTACCGCATTGTCATCCAAAACAATCATGTATATAAAATTTCAGTTCAACTGTTCAGCTTTGAAACGTAAAAAAAAAAAAATGTTTTAAAGTTTTGATCCAAGTCGCTAAAAAGAAACGTTTTGGGTAACAGTACGATAATTTAATTAATTATAATTAAATTATCGTATTGTTACCCAAAACAATAGTGTATAGAAAATTTCAGCTCAAATGAGCGCTTTAAAATGTAAGAAAAAACATTTTCAGGTTTTGACACAAGTCGCCAAAATGTTCCCTAAGTCGCCAAAAATGATGCCAACGTGGCTGTATTTGTAATTCTTTGAAAAATTAGTTTTAATCAATTAATTTTTATTAATTATAATTAAATTTCTGTATTGGCATCCAAAATAATCGTGTATATAAAATTTCAGCTCAATTGAGTTCTTTAAAATGGATTTTATGAACGATTGAAATTTTGAACAAGATAAATATATAGAGAGAGTGAGCTATAATAGTAGAAATTGAATCAAACTGTAAATCTATATTTTTGACCTCTATTCTGTAACTCTGCATGCATTATCACGGGAATAGAATAATTTACAATGTCTTACTCTATGGCACGCTGAATCATATTGGTAGATTGGTTTGGCACGCCACAGCTAAAAGGCTGTCGACCCCTGATGGAACCCCTTATAAGAGAGGTCTTTGTATGCCACTGGGGGGGGGCTACTGGTATAAAAAAGTTACATTAAAGTGATCTGTTCATAGAAATGTAATCTGATATACAATCGAAGTCATTTTTATCCGAAATTTTTTTTCTCTTGATTTTTTCTCTATCGCAGTAAGTATTTATTAATCGTTACACTCCTGCCGTGCTGTCATTTCGGAATCGCGGTGTCAAGCCTAATTCGGTTTATGCGCGATAAAACCAAATAATTATTCACTTGATTAATTCGAACATCAAACTCGTATTAATGGAATATGTCTCGTGATGTTTTACTAATAAGATAATCTCTATTCTAACTCAAGTAAAAATTAGTTTGTTTACGAATGCCCTTCGAAACAAACATATGTTCCTTAACTTCAGGTTTTTCTTTCTTAATTGACGTTTCTTAACAAGACAACACCGAAAACTGAAACTCAAATACAGCAAATGTGAACACCTGGTTTTTTTATACAAAGAGTGTTTCGCGTTTTCTCCTACGGGTCTTGCATCTTATACCCTATGGCAGTGATCCCCAAATTTTTTACTGCCGTGAACCGGTCAACATTTGATAACTTTACCACGGTCCGTTGAGGGGGAGGGAAGCTGATTGTTTATATTTTAGATTGTTTTGATTTACTAGTTTTAATTTAATTATATTTAAACAAGCCTTAGTATAAAATACAATCACACAAAAAATTAGCATAAAGAGATTTGACAGGGGATATAAAGAGATTTCATAAAAGGTCGGGCATATCTGAGAGAAATACACCACAGTAAATAAAGTGAAAATAATTTAAAGGTCCTTGAACAGCCCGGTGCTATTTGATCCACGGACCGGTCCGCGGACAGGGGGTTGTGGACCACTGCCCTATGGGAGTGATCTTCAAATTTTTTTAATTCACGGAACCCCTAGAACTTGAAGGTGTTTTCATGGAACCCCATTCCATACACATACCTTGAAGAATATGTCTCTCAAAATAATATTTCACGTAGATCAACATGTTACAGGCACTTCATGCAAAAACAATTTAAAAAATTGCATTTATTATTAAAAAATTTCTAATATAATTTTACTAGCCGTTACCCGCCCGCTTCGCTGGGTATTTTATGATGTTTTATAATTTTTTACTGCTTATATATATATGTATAAATTATTGATATCTAAGTCCTGCATTAAGAATTCGATTGTATTGAAAAATATACTTATACCTGTAACTGTCGCCTGTCGATAAAAAAAAGGGCAAAACTCATCTAATTTGTATTTTCTAAAAATCTCTAAAATTGAAGTATAGAATGATGTTTGCTCTTTCGTAACCCGAAAACCAAGTGGATTCCCGCAAAACCAATTTTCGGTGGATCTCTACTCCGTAAATTGAACATGCAAGCCAAATTTCAAGTCTAAATCTAACAGAAAAAAACAAAAGTTTTACTATCAATATCCCCGTAATCCCGTTGAGAGCCGTTTTCCAAAATAACCGCTCTTAGCGGATTTCAATTCAACAAAAGAAAAATGCAAACAAAATTTCATTATTATAGTTCTTGTAGCTCGAAAAAAGGAATTTTTTTTATCAATACGTCCCAGTAACCCCCTGCACCCCTACCCAGAACTTGAGTTGCTTAAAATTTATTCTTAGTGGATCCCTATTCAACAAAAGAAACATGCTTAACAAATTTCAAGTATATGGGTCTAACAATTAAAAACAGGAATTTTTTTCTGTAACTCCTCTTGACCCCTCGCAAACATCTTTGGGGGTCAATTTTCATTTTACTCTTTGTTAGAGGAACTCTATTCCATGAAAGGAACATGGCTACCAATTTTCAAGCAGGATGATCAAATAGTTTAAAAATGGAAATATTTATCGATTACGCCTCTTAATCATCTGAAATCAAACTTGGTAGTTGATATTCGCAAAACCCATTTTGTAGCGGTTCTCTACTTTACGAAAGGAATCTGCTTATCAAATTTCAGGACTGTACGTCTAATGGTTGAAAAATGGGGATAATTACGTATAACGCCACTTGAGCCCCCGCAACGCCACTTCGGAGTCTGTTTCCACAAAACCCATTTTGTAGGGGAATTGAACTCTATGAAAGGAATCTGCTTAGCAAAATTTGAAATCTGTGCTTCCAATAAATAAAAAATACACATTTTTTTTATCAATAACGCCCCTTGAACCCCCGCAACGCCACCTAGGGGTCAATTTTCACAAAACATATTTTGTAGTGTATCTCTATCCTATTAGAGGAATCTGCTTATCAAATTTCAAGACTGTGCGTCTAATAGTTTAAAAATAGAAATAATTATTTATATCTGCCCTTAACCCCCCGCAACACCCCTTAGGGGTCGATTTTACCCAAACCCGTTTTGTACTGGATGTTTACTCCATGAAAGAAACATTCTTACCAATTTTCAAGCAGGTAGGTCAAGTAGTTTAAAAACGAAAATATTTATCTCTTACGCCACTTAATCCCCCGCAACGCCACTTAGAGGTCTGTTTTCACAAAACCTTCTTATAGCTGATCTCTACTCTATGAAAGAAATCTATTTATCAAATATAAAGAATGTGCGTCTAATAGTTTGAAAATGGAAATAATTATCTATAACGCCCCTTAACGTCACTTGGGGGCAATTTTCCCGAAATCCATCTTGTAGCTAATCTCTACCCTATGAGAGGAATCTGCTTACTAAGTTTCAAGACTGTACGTCTAATATCTTAAAAATTGGAATTTATAACGCCCCTTAAACCCCCCGCCCCCGCAACACCCCTTAGGGGTCAATTTTCGAAAAACCCATTTTGTAGCGGATATTTACTCCATTAAATAAACTTACCTACAAATTTCCAAGCAGGTAGGTGAAGAATTTTAAAAACGGATATATTTATCTATTACGCCCCTTAATCCCCCGCAACGCCACTTAGAAGTCTGTTTTCACAAAACCCGTTTTTTAACTGATCATTATTCTACGAAAGGAATCTATTTATCAAATTTAAAGCCAGTGCGTCAAATAGTTTAAAAATAGAAATAATTGTCTATAACGCCCCCTAAGCCCTTACAACGCCACTTAGGGGTCGATTTTCACCAATATTATTTTGTAGCGGATCTTTACTGAATGAAAGGAATCTGCTTACCTAATTACAAAATTGTACATTGAGTAGTTTAAACATGGAAGCAATCATTTATAACGCCCCTTAACCCCCCGTAACGCCCCTTGCGTTTCGAATTTCGGAAAATGCGTTATTAACTAATGTCTACTCTATGAAAGGAACATGTCTACCAAATTTCAAGTCTGTAGATTGAATAGTTCCAGAGATATCGTGATTAGTCAGTCAGTCAGTCAGTCGCTTTTCTCCTTTATATATAATACTAGCTGTTACCCGCCCGCTTCGCTGGGTATTTCATGATGTTTTATAAAATTTTACTGCTTATATATATGTATAAATTATTGATATCTAAGTCCTAGCATTAAGAATTCGATTGAATTGAAAAATATACTTATACCTGTAACTGTCACTGTTGATAAAAAAAAAGGCAGAACTCATCTAATTTGTATTTTCTAAAAATCTCTAAAATTGAAGCATAGAATGATGTTTGCTCTTTCGTAACTCAAAAACCAAGTGGATTCCCGCAAAACCAATTTTCGGTGGATCTCTACTCCGTAAATTGAACATGCAAGCCAAATTCAAGTCTAAATCTAACAGAAAAAAGCAAAAGTTTTACTATAAATATCCCCGTAATCCCGTTGAGAGCCGTTTTCCAAAATTACCGCTCTTAGCGGATTTCAATTCAACAAAAGAAAAATGCAAACCAAATTTCATTATTATAGTCCTTGTAGCTCGAAAAAAGTAATTTTTTTTGTCAATACGTCCCAGTAACCCCCTGCAACCCCCCAGAACTTGATTTGCTTAAAATTTATTCTTAGTGGATCCCTATTCAACAAAAAAACATGCTTAACAAATTTCAAGTATATGGGTCTAACAATTAAAAACAGGAATTTTTTTCTGTAACTCCTCTTGACCCCTCGCAAACATCTTTGGGGTCAATTTTCATTTTACTCTTTGTTAGAGGAACTCTATTTCATGAAAGGAACATGCCTACCAATTTTCAAGCAGGATGATCAAGTAGTTTAAAAATGGAAATATTTATCGATTACGCCTCTTAATCTCCCGAAATTAAACTTGGTAGTTGATATTCGCGAAACCCATTTTGTAGCGGTTCTCTACTTTACGAAAGGAATCTGCTTATCAAATTTCAAGACTGTACGTCTAACAGTTTAAAAATGGGGATAATTGTCTATAACGCCACTTGAGCCCCCGCAACGCCACTTCTGGGTCTGTTTTCACAAAACCCATTTTGTAGGGGAATTGCACTCTATGAAAGGAATCTGCTTAGCAAAATTTGAAGACTGTGCATCCAATTAATTAAAAATGCAAAAAAATTATCAATAACGCCCCTTGAACTCCCGCAACACCACCTAGGGGTCGATTTTCACAAAACACATTTTGCTGTGTATTTCTATCCTATGAGAGGAATCTGCTAACCAAATTTCAAGACTGTGAGTCTAATAGTTTAAAAAAAGAAATAATTATTTATATCTGCCCCCTGCAACACCCCTTGGGGGTCAATTTTCTCCAAACCCGTTTTGTAGCGGATATTTACTCCATGAAAGAAACATTCCTACCAATTTTCAAGCAGGTAGGTCAAATAGTTTAAAAACGAAAATATTTATCTCTTACGCCACTTATTCCCCTGCAACGCCACTTAGAGGTCTGTTTTCACAAAACCTTCTTATAGCTGATCTCTACTCTATGAAAGAAATCTCTTTATCAAATATAAAGACTGTGCGTCTAATAGTTTAAAAATGGAAATAATTATCTATAACGCCCCTTAAGTCTCCTCAACGCCACTTGGGGGCAATTTTCACGAAACCCATTTTTAGCGTATCTCTACCCTATGAGAGGAATCTGCTTACTAAGTTTCAAGACTGTAAGTCTAATAACTTAAAAATTGGAATTTATAACGCCCCTTAAACCCCCCGCCCCCGCAACACCCCTTGGGGTTCAATTTTCCCAAAACCCATTTTGTAGCGGATATTTACTCCAGGAAAGAAACTTACCTACCAATTTTCAAGCAGGTAGGTGAAGTAGTTTAAAAACGGATATATTTATCTATTACGCCCCTTAATCCCCCGCAACGCCACTTAGAAGTCTGTTTTCACAAAACCCGTTTTGTAACTGATCATTATTCTACGAAAGGAATCTATATATCAAATTTAAAGACAGTGCGTCAAATAGTTTAAAAATAGAAATCATTATCTATAACGCCCCCTAAGCCCCTGCAACGCCACTTGGGGGTCGATTTTCAGCAAACTCATTTTGTAGCGGATCTCTACTCTCTGAAAGGAATCCGCTTACCCAATTTCAAGATTGTACATCAAGTAGTTTAAACATGGAAACAATTATTATTAAAGCCCTTAACCCCCGTAATGCCCCTTGCGTTTCGAATTTCGGAAAATCCTTTCTTAGCTGATGTCTACTCTATCAAAGGAACATGTCTACCAAATTTCAAGTCTGTAGGTTGAATAGTTCCAGAGATTTCGTGATTAGTCAGTCAGTCAGTCAGTCAATCAGTCAGTCAGTCAGTCAGTCAGTCAGTCAGTGAGTGAGTCGCTTTTCTCCTTTATATATATAGACTAATATATGATTCAAGTGTCACCTATATCCATGCATTATATTTAGTAATTTAGTGTCGAAGTCTAGGTCTGTTGAGATCAAGCGCAATCGCCTTACTTATTCTGAGTTTAATTTGCTTTTATGCTTTTTTTTTTGTAGCCACTTCGTTGAGAAATATATTTCACTTAAGCACAATATTCTGTAAATGGCATTAAAATGTTTATAGATGTGTGAGAAATTTCGTGTATTTTGCATGAAAGAGAGTTTGAAACCTAAAATTTAGGAGCTGTTTTCGCTTAAATTTAAATTTTAGTATCAACTCTGTTAATATGTTGTTTGTTTTCCTAAATTATAGGTGTTGTTTTCCACAAACGAAAAAAGGTGCATTTTCAATTAGAAAACTATTTAGTTTTGCAAGAGATTGTGCTAACTACCGAGTATAAAATTATCTCTGGAACCCGAGACAGTAAACAATAGAATATTCACAACTAGTAGAAAGTATATATATAAAGTAAAACGTTTTGTTATTCTCTCTTTTATTATTTTATAATAAAAGTTTAAAAAGTGTTGCAAAATAAATTTATTATACATAAATAAAATGTTCAGTTTTAATAAATGGGAGGAGGGCGATGAGCTTTAGATACTTGTAACTTATAAACTTCACAGAGAACTTGAGAAGAATCCATTTTGCATAAATATTTATTTCTTCTGGATTTCTTATTGTGACTCGTGGAACCCCTGAGTATGTCTTGTGAAGCCCCAGGGTTCCGTGGAACACAGTTTGAAGACTACTGCCCTATGGCATTTGATACACAGTAAAGTACCCCTAATGAACGGTCGAATGCAAGAATAAAACAGTTTAATGAATTAAAATCGGGTCATAGCACAACCTTGCTCTAAAAAAGCAACCAATTTCTTTCTGTCCTTTTAACGTTCAGTTACTTTCACTGCTTCTGAACGAATGTAAAACGATGCCACATAATAGATGCCGCTTGCCTGCGAAAAGAAAAAATATCAAATAGGAGTAAAAGTTTGCAAGAGACGAAAAAACCTGGATGAAAGTACTAGATAAAGCGTTACTTTTTTCCTCCCCCAATCCTCTCCTTCGTGACGGTCGTCTTCAGCCATGCGGTAAGTTTGCTCCATATAAAACTTTTTTTTCTCCTGTTTCTTCATCATTCTTTGTTTGCAGCTTATGTTCAATACCATCATGAAGTAAAAGCGTTTTTTCTGATGCCAATGTCAAGATCTGAAGTTGATAAGAACAAGGCTACATTTTGAACTGAAACTGGGTCCGAAACACGTGTTACAAAAAGCAGCTTTCTGGCCAAAAAAAGTTCTTGTAACTTTGCGTGTGAATTTGTTTTCCCAAACTATTTTATTCTAATATCGAATTTATGAGAGAATAAATGTTTCCTAATACAATACATTACAAAAATAGTTTTAAAACAGATATTTCCAGCAAGAACTTTTTTCTTAATTCATGCAACATAATTATTAGTGTGTGTGTGTGTTATTTTTACTCTTCTAACACTGTAGTAACATGATAAAATAAAACGGAAAGCGAAACGGACCATAAAAAAATTACCAAAAATAATTACAAAATAATCGAAGTGCTTTGTGTAGCCTGGTTCCAATTAGCTTACGGACAAATATTTGATCCGGCTGTTGAAGGTATGGTCGACTTAAAATAAAAATTATAAGCAATTATTTTTTTCAAGAATTCTTGTTTTGACTTGAAGTATAAATTTTCTCAAATAAACTAAAGAAACACTTTCGTTATGTGTTTTTTGTAAGCTTTTATGCAAGTATGTGTGGATGTGTATACTTATACATGAGTGCCAGTGCGTGCATATGTGTTCTGAGCGGGGGTTTTCATTTTCAAATAAAAAATTTTAATCTATATATGTATAAATGGAGGCTTGTATATATGAAATCTCTTCACTCCAACGCCGTTCAACCGATAACTATGAAAATTGGCATGTATATGTATTTTTTGTGGAGAAGATTTTTGTGCTATTCTCTTTGTTGGAGTTCCCCGCCAGGTGGCGCTACAGCAAAGCAACTTCTACATCGTTCAATCAATCGCCAAGTTGGCAACTTGGCTCAATATTTCGCAGTGTTTCCATTGAATCGTCATTAGAATGTAAGGAACGAAGTTGCTTGCAGATCTTACAATTTTAACATAAAATAAATACAACAGAAAGTATTACACATCCAGATGTAAATTATTTACACTACTTTAAGCATTCATTACACAAAATTTGTAATAATGTGTAACTTTTTCTGAGCCGAGATTAGCTTAGGAGGGTGTTTTCAAAAATCGACCCACAAGAGAGTTACGGGGCGTTATAAATAAATAAAAAATTCTTTTTATCAGCTATTAGACCTTCAGAATTAAAATATAACAAATATGGGGTTTTTTTTGTTTAGCTGAGATACGCAAAAAAACTTTTTGTTTGTTTAATTTGCAATCCACGTAAAATTAACTCATTAAAAACTTCTTTATCCTTCAAGCTGCATTGTTTAATTTTTCAATTCACCCGTGCGAAGAACAGGTATACAAGTTATTTCTTTATAAAGCAATAAAACACATTGCAGAAAATATTAAACTCATATTGAATTAATAATATACACACCATCGAGAAGTAAGTGCATGATTTGTTGAAGGTAGAAAAAAAGAAAAGAGAGAAAATACAACATTATTATGTTCCTCCAGAAAACAGGCTCATGAAATTGAAGGAAGTGGATGTTTCGGAAATTGGCTTCTTTTTGAGAAACAAAAGAGGAAGCATTTAGTTACAAAGTAAGAAAAGAAGAAACAACTTATTTCAAGTGACCCACATAAAGAATAATTTAGAGGTATATATTGGAATATAATAGTTTCATCACTCAAAATATCATAGTATGAGTAAATTGCGTTTATTGTAATGTCTGTAGAACAGATTTCACACAAGAAATGTATTTGAAAATCATTACAGCACAAAATATTTTATGCATATTGAACATAATGTTCTAAGAAAAGGAACGAAATGTTCCACAATCAGCATTTTAAACAACAAAGCACACTTCAAATATTATGCTTTAAATCTGATTAAATTGTTATACTTTATTCGGCTAGTGGCGATTTGTTGTGTGTATATATGTATCACACGATCTTTTAACTAAAAATTAATCTTTCGGACATTCTTAAAATGGTACATCGAAATTCCATGAAACCTTGTACCTAAAACTTCACAATTTCTGGTTAACTTTGTCCGTAACATTTATAAAAAGGTGAAAACTACATTCAAAACTACGATTTTATGTAGGTAAAGCACACTGATAAAAGATACACGAAAAGCTACACAACAGAATTCAATGAGGTTTAAAATTATTTTTATTATGAGATAAATGGCAACATTTAAACAGTGCAGATGATACGATAATGTAACCATTGTATAATAATATCATCTGTTCGATACTTTCTTCGAATATAGAATCCCAGTTGTAAAATCTAATTTACGCCGGTAAAATTAAATCAAGATTTGGCTGTTCGATGCCGTAAATGAGAAAATTATTGACCAGTCATATTCAAAGACAAGGACCTAAATATTGATTGTTAAAAAACCCAAATGAGATGTTTACTTCATCTGGTAGAATTTGGCTTCATTTGTTTGTATAGCAATTAAGAAAGAATGTCTTCATACCAGTATAGCCATGACTCATCTTTATAATCCAATATAAAAGTTTTAAGATGGACAGTATTGAACTTTTCTTTCTTCTTTTTTCACTATGGAATTACATGTGCCGATAGTAACGGACAGCAATAGAGATAGCTGGCGCCATAGCGACCTGCTATCGGCAGTCAAAGTGACTGCAACACCTTTTAGATTCGGAGAGATAAATTCCTACCGTTCGAATGTTGATTGATGGTAGTGCTGACTTTTACTCTGGTTAAGGTAACTTGCAATAATTTCTGTTTTATCAGAAAGAGTACTGTCCTTCTCTTGACTTCCTGCTGAAGATAGAACACAATTGTTCTAATTATTATCAAAATGAACCATAAAGGTACCTGTTTATCTCTATTTCGAAATTAGAAATATGTTGCAGATTATGTATGTGTAGCTTTAAAAATGAGCAGCGTGTCTTTGATCGGCTACAGGTAGAGCCATTAGGTTAGACAGCATTCTTCTTGCATATTTTCACTTAAAACGATTGTAGAGTTGAAGGACTGACCCTGACTAGCGAACGCTTTGGGATCTAGCCAAGAGTTGACACACTCAACTTCATTTCAAAATCACAAATTGTTTTTATAGGAATGTCAAGACACTTCTAATCGTTTTTCTTACCAAATTCTTCGCAAAATCACCCAAATAAACAATAATTATTGAAGATAATGAGCAAAGACTTTTGCAGAGAAAATATTTTTGGAATTCAAAGTAGAATTTACATGCGCAAAAACAGGGAAGGGGGGGGGGATCAAAATCACATTTTTTAAAAATTTTATGTACTAAATATTGTTTTTTAAAATTTTATATAGGTTGTAATATATTAATAGTCATATTATTCCTATATATAAAATATTCTACACCACAAATTCTCAAAAGTAGCTCCAACGGATCTCTGGGGGGTCCTCGTGACAGCTGATGGAGTCCGTGGAAAATTAAAATCAATTCGGGGGATGCGTGGACAACGTTAGAGGTCCCGCGAAAGGTTTAATATAAAGTGAAATATTTGTAGCCCATTTCCATCATTATGAAGGGTAAAAAAAAAATTAGTCGTAGTTTTTACGTTTTAAAAAAATTAGAGCAAAAATTTAAAATCTTATTCTAAATTTTTTTTATAGGTATGTGGTGGTGGTATCCACAGAAGCCTATAACTGCCTTCGGACTGAAGTGATCATTTTGGTCTTGAGGTAAGTTTCGTGCTTACGGAACGGAAGGTACCGAGGACGATTCCACCTATGGTAACCCTGGGAACTTCGAACAAATGCAACCATTGCGTAGTAGTCGTGGCGCCATCTGTCCACCACAAATGCAACCAAGTCATCTCCCACAAATGGCGCAACCAACAAGCCATCACAACCTAATAACGCAACAACTCTCATACTCGCCATAATAATGATATCGTTCGTACGCTTACCGACTCACTGGTAGGGGAGTGTGTGGAGTTGGTATCCATATAAGTCACTAACTGGGCCTCCGGACTGGTATGATCATTTTGGTCTAGGGGTAAGTCATGTGCTTAACGGAACGGAAGATAACAAGAACGAATCCGCCTTCAGGTACATAAAGTACAAGTAATGACAAGCAATTGCACGGTGGAAGTCCGGCCGATCGCGGGTGTGGCTGACTATGCAATCATAAACATTTAAATAGGAACGGGATCTATTCGTTATATGCAATAACTAGCCTAAAAAAAGAGTCGTACATCTAATCAACAGTTTAGTTTTGTTTTGTGCATGATCCCGATATGTGAAGTGAATACCGCAAATTTTTCTTAGTTTTGAACAGAAAGCAGTATTATTCTTTGAATTGTACGAAGAAAACCATCTCATTGAAAATAATGTGTTTCTATATTTTAATGCAAAAGTTATAAGTTGAATAAATACTACTTCAAATATATCGCCAATGCTTTATTTTTTACGTTAATATTTACACCTAAGATAAATTTATAATTTTGCTACCAAGCACTGTGAAAATAGATTTATTTCATTTGGGAGTTCATGGTCGTTTTTGGCGTAAAAAGCAATAGCGTAACGTACACGTACACCCCCGCATCGCGGGTGGAGGGGCAGGGTTCTAAGGGGCCCAAAGCCTGACTGCCGCCAAGTACCTACCCTTTGTAAAATCCAACTTGGGGGCCCCAAATCTGATTTTGCAGAGGGGCCCAAATGTTCTCCGTTACGCCACTGGTAAAAAGGGATCCATGGGCACACAGTAAGTTTGAGAACTGCTGTTCTAGACTAGTAGCTACATTTACCTATATTTATGAAGGATACAAATAAATTTTTACAGGTAAAAACGGAATTTCAGATTTCTTTTTCTCATAAAAAAAGATAGTTGTCCATTTGCAATATACCATTTGAATTCACAATATTTAGTGCTGATGCGTTGACCTGTTTTCCCTACCTTACGTTTTCAGCCAATGTTTTAGGGGAAATTTGAATAACTCCACGTCCTTGTATTTTCATTGTAACAATAGTATTTATATGAAGAAGGAAATTTTTTTTGTTAACAAAGAGCATGAAAATACGCGATGTACATGTCAAGAATAATACATTGAAATCTTTCGGTTTCAGCAAGTGTGGGAGGACATTAAGCAAGTAAAAAAGCACACATTAACATCTTTGTCAGCAATCAAATGGCTAGAGATTGCGAATTCCTTTGTCTTCGGTGTAGATACGACGTTGAATATGGAATATTAAAATGTTATGATATTTTATAACAACTCCATTCTTACAAAATGTTAATAGAAGAAGACAAATGATGCTGAAATTTTATCTCCCACAACAGAAGAGAAAGCGATTTGGGTTAGCAGAGTAAGCGGCTTTTAAACCCAATTAATTTAGGTTGTCAAATTTTTACAAGACCCTGGCCTAAATTTGGGCGGGGCAGTAAATTTCGTCCTTTTATAATTCAAATTGGTACCACTCTTCGAGGTCAAAACTAGGTCGAAGAGCCCGATTTTATTAACAGTGATAGCAATTAAATCCATTTTCACTTTTGAATTCAAGAAATTAGATACTCAGTCCCGATAGAGAAAAATGGGTTTGGCACAGTGCATGAATAAATTAATCAGAAGGCTGCTTCCTGCATCCGGCAAAGAAATTTGTTTTATACAAATAAAAACTGTCAAGGGTTTGCTTTCTTTCAAAAGTAACAACCAAAGTACACGTCTTTTGTCATTTTATTACAAGCAGCTGGGAAGAATTCGGTTTTGTTTTTCACTTCTTTCGTAAAGTCATATTTCATTAAAGGGCGGGTTGTGAGAATTTCTCGAAAAATATTCTTAAAGTAATTGAAACTGACTTAGTCATCTAACAAAGGCAGGGAAGAAAAAGAAGAGTTTTTAATCAGACTTCGTAACACTACAGTTAGTTACAGAGACAATTTAGAAACTGAAGTCGCTACGGTAAGTTTACAAGGAACACACACACAAAACTGCAAGGTCGTACAATAGCCCACGCGATCAGAGCGCGATGTTAGTAAACACACACTCGCTGTAAATTTACATTTAAAACACATCTAATTTTACAGAAGTATTTTTTGAATGCTTGGTATTTCGAAGTTAAGGTCGAAAAAGAAAGATTTATTTGTGGTTTAATTGTAATTTTGACTCATTCTTGAAGTATGATGTGAGTAAAAATACCAGTAAGGTACACAGATCTATTTTATAGAGAGATGGTGAGAAACTGGCATCGACGTGTATGTACGTCTCGCTCAAACGGTGCGTTGAGTGCCCCAGACGTATATACACGTCTTTCTGAAATACGATTCTTTTTTTTCGCTGCAATCAGTTAAGGCTATTTTATTGTATTCCGAAGGCTTGTAATGCAATAAAATGCCCTTGACAGTGTTTGCGAAAGATTTACTTGTTTCAGAGAAAAATTTGCATATTTGGATCTTTTCTCCCCCCCCCTATACACCACATACTCACGTTTATGTGAAAAACGATGGCACTGGGGAACGAATCACGTAACTTTTAATTGGTAGTTGAGGGGTTACAAAACAAGTTTATGAAAGAGCCAAGGCGTAACATCAATTCTAAAAATCAAGAATTTGTAGGTCTATAGGGTTGACTCCCACTCCCTTGTGTGTACCCCTAAAAAAGACATTAGAAGAATGTGCAATAAATAGAGAATTTATTTTAAAAGATGCATGATTGAGTGGTTTCAGTAAAAAGAAACGAAAATACAATTTTTACTTTCCCAACGAGGTATTTACGTTTAACTTCTTTGCTGAACCTCCATATCCCACCCTTATGTGCAGCACACACACACAAATAGGGCTTTTACTTTTAAAAAAAAAACATGATAATGTAGTTTCATTACAAAGAAACGAAAGTGAATTTTTTACCCACCAAGAGAGGTATTTCTGTTTTACTTCTTCGCGATGTATTTGAATTAACGCGAACGGAGACAATGTACGGAGACTATTGATGAACAGATCTCGTAAATTAAAGCCATGGTCAAGTAAAGAAGAAGACATTTGAGTTAGTATTTTACTCTCCCGGTTTTCATTCCACACCCCACAAGGACCAAACCATTTCATACGTAACATAACTTTTAGTATTCCGCTCAACACATCTCTGATGGAATCAGATTAACTCACAGTTTCACTTGAATATTGATGGGTATGAAGTTTATAATTTTATGTACTAGTCACTGAAACTTTTCAAAAATATATATATGTAATATAATAATAATATATTTTTTTATAAATAAATATATATATGTAAGAAATACGCCTTAAGGTAAGGGCCAATTAGGCCCCGACCCAGATCCTCGCGTCGTTTTCGACTTGGCTTCAATAAGATCAAGATCCATAACAATTTTAACCGTCAAATGTTTTTCCCAGACATATTCTCCAAAACACTGGGAATTTCGATCTATTTTGTCAACTGGCAACAGTGATAAGACTGTATTATTATGTTATGACCATCATCTGTGTCTGGGTCTAGGTCGAGTCGGTTTGTGCCTAGTTTTGTGAGATTGTGAGTCATGCATATTTTTCTGTTATGGATTACCATTTGTACTAGTATTTGACAACGTACACCACATTGTATATTTGAAGTAGAAAACATCGCAGGAGGAATCTACTTTATTATAGGGGGCCAGGCAGTGGTATAACGTACACTCTCACAAATCCTCCAAATCCAAACTGACGCCATGTATATACCCCTTTGTAAGATCCGATTTGGGGCCCCAAACTTGACTTTGCTGGGTGGCTCTAATCATCTCCTTTACGCCACTGGGGCCAGGGCCTTAAGAAGTCTTAAGACGTCACTGTGTAAACAGTGGTGAACATAATGGTAGAGTTTGAAGGCTCACCCCCCCCCCCCTAGATCTACAGATTTTTAACTTCTACCATAAAGATTAACCCTCAACGCTTTCGTCTCCATGATTTAAAGAATGTAACCCCTCATAAGAAAGGTCAGTATACTGATCTGTATATATATATACTACTCTTAGTACTTTCTTAAAATAATATACAGTTTTATTTACGTTGAAATTTATATGTATTATTCAATTTGGTTTTCGCAATTTAAACGGATACAGAATTAAATCATATAATTGCATTAGAGTTTGTACTGAAATCTAATGTTATTTAGAAGTTGGCTTTTCTTTAACAAAATGTAAGCATCATGAAAAGTTAAATAAAAAAAAACTGTTTAATAAAAAAATGGTCAAATATCAAATTCTTTCTGAAAAAGGCAGGGGGGGGGACACACATTTTTTCTGATATAAATTATAGTGCTTCCGAAAGTCGTTTTTGGCACATTCACTTATTTGAAAAAAGGATCGAATTTTCGTTTTTTTCTTGAATCCTTGTAAAATAAAACATTATCTTTGACAGATGAATTCATTTGGTCATAAAATATCCAATACAAATGCCTTGCAGTTGTTTTCTCTTCACTACCTCGACAAACATAGATCATGTAATTCGATGTTTACTGTTCCATCACTTTTAAAGGTAAATTACAACAGTCACAAATAGCACCTAAAAGATTTTCCTGAATTCTCACTCGAAATAGAGATGCCAAACGTCTTATTTGTATTTGCAGCAGAAAACCATTCATTACTCGGAAGGTAATCTAACAAAACGTTAAAGCAACGCATCCGACAAATGAGTCTCAACTTGAGGGATAATTTACAATCTGCAAACAGGAACCTTAGTTACAGAATCATGTAAATGATGAATCGAACATTTTTAAGCGAGAAAAAAGTAAGTAGGAAGAAAAAAAGAGCATCATTGCCCACACACATGCACCCTAGAAAAACAAAGCACCAAGACAAAGTGAGAAAGTTAGCGCCTTGCAGACGATTTGTCACGAAATACTGAGATCTGCATGTCGCAGGCTAGAAATAGCTAAGATCGGAGTCAAATCGTCTGCTTTATGTGACAGGTAGTCTAAGAGTTGTTGCTTTAAACTCTTCGAATGTTCTAAAAGCATAGCATATTGCCGCTTGCAAAATGTAAAAGGTTCTGTTGCTAAGTTTCCGGGAAATTGCGGTCAGGTTATTTTTTTGTTAGCCCTAAAAAATGAGGGAGAAAACCGTAATTACTGCGGTCGCAATGCTTGCCATTTTGATATTTATCTTGCAAATCTCTCTGAAATGTCATTTAAAAGAGTTTTTATTTTAGGAATATAGGTGATGCCACAGAGTAATCTCAAAATAATTTTTGAAACTGAACATCGTGACCAAAGAAACTTTGGTATACAGTAAAGAAACCCAGTTCTCCTAAATATTTTATAAAGAGATTACAAGAGTTCACAAAGTTGATATTTTTTATATTTTAACGAAAAGACTGCAGATTCTGTCAGTTAAAAAGGTAGTGCCACAACAAAGCTGCCCAATAGACTATTAGACAGACCTCATATTTTTAAACAATGATCAAATTGCGTAAATAATATCTCAGTTAATACTTCACTCTCCTAACTTCTACACCAAGGGTCGGCAACCTATAGCACGCGTGCCACATGTGACACGCCGTACAATTCTCAATGGCACTCTACACTACCCAACAAATTTGTCAATTTTCGAGTGGATCGAAGTTGATAAATTTGTATTGCACCTTATTTGACAAACATCTTCAAAATAATGGACATTTACAGAATTACGAAAAACTCTGAAAGATAACTCTAAAGATAAATTTACAGCTATTTTGTAAATTAATGTTTTTGCTAAGAGATTTAATTGTTTGAAGAGAGAAAATTGCCTTGTACTCTGCTTTCCGCTTTTGGTTGTTCATACCTATAGGTGAACAAATATTTCCTCATACGAAAGATATTTCGAGTCCATAAAAAGGAATTGTTCAACAACTGAATGCTCAGGATTGTGTCAAATGGAAAGTCACAAATTTTATCCCTAATATGGCGATATGAAAGTAGAGCGTAGCAAGCACTAGGTTCGCACACATTAAAATTTTTATTTATCTTTTCATTTAAGTATAATCAAGGGAAATATATATATATTTTTTATGCTGTATATTTCTTATTTTAAAAATATGCTTAAAAATACATAAAAATGACCAATTTAATTCTTTTTATTTTTGAGGAAGAAATAGTGATATATACTTTATGCTGTTTATTTTTATGTTAAGAAATATATTTAAATGATGCAAAACTAATTTTATGAAACTGTAAACACCATCTACGTATATTATTGACTTCTATTCTCTAACTCTGCATGAATTATTGTGGGGATCGAATTATTTCAAAAATGCCCTACTGTGTGGCACGCTGAGTCATATGGTAGATTAGTTTGGCACGCCACGGCTAAAAGGTTGCCGACCCCTATTCTACACCAAACCGTACGAAGACCTAGCAGCCTAATTAAGTTTACAAAAAGGCAGTTTACATTAATTTTCACAGAGATCTTTAATAAGTAAGACATTCAAAATAAAATCGCTCTAGAGAACAGCAATCGCCAACCGGTGGTCCGTGAATTTTTGATGGTCTGCAGAAAAAGTTGAGGCATTGTTTATATTTTCAAGAAGATTCAGTTTAAAAATGGCGAGTAACGATAAGTAGTATGGAACATTGAATATACCTTTAAAAAGATTTTAACTATTATTTTAGCGTTATTCCTTCTGAGTTTAGCAATTGCTCAGCTTTTTTTTGTCGGTGTCCTTAGCGATATTTGAAAATGAGAGTTGGCAGCATGATAAATTGGCGCCATAACACTTTAGATTTTCATATTGCTTTGGTTGACGGTTTGCTCTTGCTTTTCTAAAAATTCCTTTTCAGTGATATGGAAATGTAAACAGAGACGTAAATAAGTGATAATATAGTTATAGTGATCCGTCCTAGAGTGGTCAATCATATTAGTGACCCGCATTTAAAATTAAGTTATACATTTAGTGGTACATGAAGTTTTGAAGGTTGGTATAAAAGATAAAAAATAGCTGCTATAAAAGATAATCAACCCTGCTAAATTTAATTCATTTCATAATCATAAGCAAATATAAGCATAATATTTCCTTACCTGATACTGTGCTTAAATAGCGTTAGCGCTTCCACAATAAAAACACAGTACTGAGTTGCATCTTTCTAAATCAAACGCTATTCATTTTAAGGAAATAAATTATTAATTAGTTTTGCAACTATGATTTCCTCTTAAGAAGGCATTTTAAATAAATAACGACTTAATTAAGACAAAACAATCGCAGTTTCTAACAGGAAAATTCAATAAATAAATTATTAAATTATGATAGAGATTGTAGAATGTGAACAATCTACACGAGAAAGTGAATTACACTTAATTCAGATACCCAAGTTCCAATAAACAAATTTACAATATTCATAACTAATTGCTAGTATAAAAAATTCCAAAGAATGTATAAAATAATCAGAAAAATGCCTACCTTTAAAAATACTACGGAAAAATGACGCTAGGATGAACTAATTTAAGTTTTCTCATTCCGGAGACTCTATGGTCAAAAATATTCTAGCTATTGTGTTTAAGATAGCAAATGTGTGCAATGCTTTAGTACAATATATCATCAAAACCAAGTTTAGAAGATGTGAAACAAAGAATTTTTATGACAGTTTTGGAGTGGAAAAGCAATGAGCAGACGATTTATAGAATAAATTTCAAATGCTGTGTTTCAAAAAGTATAATTAGTTAATGTGCTCGAATTAAAGAATTTTTTCATAACAGTTTGGGAGGGAAAAGCAGTGAGCAGACGATTTTTAGAACAAATTCTAAATGTGTTACTTAAAAAGCAATTAAAAAATGTTCGAATCAAAGAATTTTTACCCAACAGTTTTGGAGGGAAAAAGCAACGAGAAGACGATTTTTAGAATAAATTTCAAAAGTTGTGTTACGAAAAGTGCAATTAGTAAATATCCGTCTCCCCTCATCAAAGAGAAAAACTGCTTCACCAGACATATGTTACCTTTGACATGAACTGACAGATTTTTTACAGGTTGAAAAAGGAAAAAAAAAATCTTGATAGATAAAACCATTGCAGACGTATATAAGCTAACAATCATTCAGTAAAGATGAAAAATACTGATAAGTGAAGTGTTTCTCAGCAGATTTCAATGATTGGCAACAGTTTTTGGTCTAAAAAGGTTCGAGAATTAAGAAGATAACTTTAAACATATCCTGAAGCAATCATTACCAAACGCTAGAGTGGAAGATAAATAGATATGTCTTGGATAGCCAACAGTAACCTTCATATTCTTTTGTTTTTTTCACTGACAATATTTATGTGATTTTTTTTCCTTTTAATAAATCCTTTTAGTATACTGTTGTGCAGTTTTCTAGAATACGACTTTAACGAACACAGCGAATATAGATCAATATTATTCTTTAATTCCTCAAAAAAACTTTTTTGGTAGTTAGTGTTTGGCTCATTTAAATAAAAAGTTAATTTTGTACTATTTAAAACACTTTCTTTAGGAAAAACATACTTAAATGCAAATATTTTTATTCGTAAAAAAATTAACATATCTTCACTTAATGTGTACCAAAATATCCGTTTGTTCAGAATCATACTTGTCACTTCTGAGTATTAAATTAAAATAAAAACGATACCACACATTTTTTCCAATATTCAAAATATATTTAATTCGATCTTTTTCATCTGATACACAATTAAAAAGCATTCTTGAATGTTTAGTAAATCTATTGAAGAGAGAAAATTAGTACAAAAATTTGAAACATAGATGTATAAATGTTTCCAGAATTAAGTTTATCTTCGCAAATGTCGCAAAACCTAAACTAAACGCGGAGCACATTTTAAGACAGAATAATGTCTCAAATTTCATGAAAATTTCCAACAAAATACAGCCTTATATCACAGAAGCAAAACTATGACAGGGATACAAAACAAAACCATGACCCTAAAGCAACGATATAAACTCATATCGAAAGACCAATTTCAGAATAAATATAAGCTCCCAAGATGCATGTATTTTTTTTACAAAAGTAGAAAATTATTTTGAAGACAATTTACATATTTCGAAGCTTAGAATACTGGTAATCTATTCCCTGTATTTGTGAATTCTATTCTATGTTCCTAGAATTCTATGTAAGTGTGAATTTCATGGGTTAGTGTGAATTCTATGTTCTTTGTAAGTGTGAATTTTATGGGTTAGTGTGAATTCTATGTTCTATGTAAGTGTGAATTCTATGTTTGTGACGGGTGCTTACGCGTTTACTAACCTTCTCTCAATTCCTTTAAGATTGTATTTTATTTTAACCAATCCCGCTGAGAGCCAAAAGTGTGACTTATGCAAACAAGATAGTTTCGGGTTTGCGAGTTTCGAAAAAGATATAAAAGGGAGAATGAATGAAGAGATGAGGATGACTACGTGGTTTGATAGAGGAGATAACTACGAGGTTGATTAAGAAGGTGATTCTGAGAGATTAGTTTAACTAGTGAAGTTTGTTCGCCGGAGGAAGATTATAGAAAAAGTTTCATTAATTCGGTTCGGACGGAACTGAAGATATCAAGGATTGAAGCCGCTCTTTAGATCCATCAAGTATTAAAGAATCCTGCCTTAAAAAGATATCAGGTCTGTTATTTTCATAAATTAGATATAAATGCGTAGTTTGATTGTATGCGTTATTCTCCGTAGTTTCAGTTAATGTTCCGTCGTTCATAATTGAATTCTTATCTCACTCCACTGTAATTTGTTGTTCTTAAAGTTTGATTAATATTTTGTATTTCTATAATAAGAAAGATTAATAATAATATTGGTTTATTAATTAAGTAGTTGTTAATTATGAATCCAACATACCCGAATTTAGATAATGTGCAAAGGGGAGTAATAATCATAGGGGTAGTGAGAGACTACGACATGTTCTATGTAAGTGTGAAATCTACGTTCTATGTAAGTGTGAATTCTATGTTCTGTATAAGTGTGAATTCTATGTTCTGTATAAGTGTGAATTCTATGTTCTGTATAAGTGTGAATTCTATGTTCTGTATAAGTGTGAATTCTATGTTCTGTATAAGTGTGAATTCTATGTTCTGTATAAGTGTGAATTCTATGTTCTGTATAAGTGTGAATTCTATGTTCTGTATAAGTGTGAATTCTATGTTCTGTATAAGTGTGAATTCTATGTTCTGTATAAGTGTGAATTCTTGTTCTGTATAAGTGTGAATTCTGTATGTTGTGTGAATTCTATGTATCAATTCGACTAACATGTTTATTTAGAATATCAGAAATACA